>VWYO01026413.1:436-20163 GCA_013400275.1 Rhadina sibilatrix | reverse complement strand
TTTTTTTTTTTTTCTCCCCTTAAAGAATCAGCAGTTTCAAGCTGTTTCAAGCCCTACAACTCTCAGTACCAGGAATCAGCCACTGACAGTGTTTACATTCACACCAATCACCTCATTACATAAGGTAAACCTTAATTTCTTTTTTTTTCACATTTCCTTTATATTAATTCCCTACTCTGGCAAACAGAAAGTCTCCAGAGACCCAGGAATGTGGTTTCCTAAGTCAGTCCTTGAAAATGGAATCCTTGGGAGTAAGGTAGGGGTTGAGTAAAGCTTTAGGTTTGTGGTTTGTTTGGTTTGTTATTGTTGGTTTGGTTTTGTTCATTTTATTTATTTATTTATTTATTTCTTTATTTATTTTCCTGATGGCATGTAAAAACTGTAAAATAGCATGGTTTTATTTGATCAGTGTCAGAAGATGTTTTGGCTCTGGCTCTCAAATGTATCTATGGTACAAACAGAATGAAAGCAAAATATTAGCCAGTATATTTTTATTAGGTACAGTGTCAGGGAATAAGCCAGTTATTAATGGTATTTTTTCTGGTCATGGAATTAAATCCTATTTTAATCTAAGAGTGGAGAAGGAAAATTAATACTGTTTGTTCTGAAATATGGCACTGTTCTCTGCATAGCTGAGAACAGACTGGAAGTTTTCTCTTTCTGAAAAAATAGTTTGATTACTACATACTATCAATATGAATTCAATTTGCAGAGTATCTGTAGTCCCAGAACAGTACAATCTCAAAAATAATAGCTTTCTGCTTTCCCCTTGCCAATTGCCACCCTGGCTCGTGCCAGTGCATCACAATGTGTGGTGCAAAGCCGCCTCCTCATTGTACCGGCATGGAACGCTTCACCTATAAATCATGAAGGAACAGTCTGTACCGTCTTATCTCCTCTTTGACCTGGGTACTGCTCTGACCACCAGAGACTGTAATTTACTGTCTTTCACACAAGTGCAAAAGAGGTTGTGTGATGCCTCCAGGCTGAAAAAACCCAGACGTGTTCAGGTGGGTCCACACCATGGACTGACCTTCTGCACTGCTTGCTGCTTCCTGTGGATGAGGATGATCATGGGAGAGGGTCAGACACCAGGTGAGCCCCTGCAGCCCCTGCAGCATCACATCACATTCCTCAAGTCAGAGAATGTCAGGGTTTCCCCCTCTCTGTTTTAACAACTAGCATGAGGATGGGGTGGGATATGTGACCAGCATTCTGGAAAACCTCCCTTGCTTGCAAGGTATGGTATAGGCCTTTGGGTTCCTGGCATTGGTTAGAGAAGGGACATCTCTTGGCATGCAGTTCTTCACCCACAGAAAAACACGAATGCTACAAAGCTGGGGCAGGCTGTTATCTCCCTCTGCTTATGGACCATTTACCATTTCCTTTTCATCTCCTTCAATTCCTGTTAAAGTTGGTTTTTATTTTTGTGCTGAGCTTAGACTAGCTAAACCTCTCCTAACTGGCTGCTTTTTCTTCTTCTAGATCCTTGTCCTCCTCTGTGATTTATTTTCTTATTTACCCTTTTACCTTCCTTTGAATTCCACCCAGTGTTTACATATCATTTGTACTGGTTTTTATTTAATTCTTTCCTTCCAAAACTGCAGCTTTTATACATTCTTCACAAATTATTATTTTCCTCTCCTTTTCAAGCCTTTTCTCCTCCAGATACCTTTAATTAGAAAGTCGCCTGTGGAATGCCACAAATACATCTTTGCCCCCCTGTTTGTTCTTTCTGACTTGCTGAACTTTAGTGTCCATATTCTGCTGTCATTACCCTGATGTAAACCTGGAAATTGTTTCTTATCCATGAGTATGTGGCTGAAAGATCAGTAGCTTAAAGCAGAAAATCTTGGAATTTAATTACAAGTGTTTGTGTTGCTCTGTATCTTCCATGGCTTTTGTTAGATCTGAGAGGTCCTTTACCTTGAAGGTGAACAATTTTCTACTGCAAGGTGGCATTGCTGCTACGTGACACATGACGATTAAACATCTGTTTCCCTGTTTTGATGGTCTTGTCAAGTTTGACCTGAGCCTATAAGTTTAAAACATATTTCAGTCATATTCATATATTCAGCTACAGGTTAAACAAATTACTGTTGAACAGTTATTAGAGTTGGCCAAATCCAGCCCTGGTGTTACACCTGTTTTATGCCAAGACTGAATTGTGTCCTGTATCAATAACAATGAACATTTTCAGGTGCACTTAATGGAATACTGTACTGAATTTATTCCTTGTTTTGTTCCCTTAACAGTATAAGAAAAGTAAGTGTGTTTCAAAATTCAATCACTTGGCTGGCTCACACACTGTCAGGCTGAATGCTAATTATTCAGCCTAATTAAGTCCAAAATAATAATAAAAAATAGGTTATAAAGTACAAATTGAACTCTGGTATAGACACTTCTTGTAAAGCTTTCACCTTGACACCTTCATGCTCCTGCTCCTGACTTTATTAACAACTGAGATCACTTCAGCCCTGGACCACCAATGTTTTGCTCAGCAGGTTTTGGCACAGATAGCTGTCCCTTGTGCTGGGCAGCTAGATCCCTGCACTGAGCAGTCTGTAGGGAGTACTTCCACCTGCCCTATGTACCACAGATGATTTCTCAGTACCAGAGTGTTGTGCATGCACCTTCCCTTTTAAAAGCCCTTCCAGAACTACACTGCTGAGAGAATCTGAAACCTTCCCCTTATTCTCAGCCTGAGTTAGTCAGGCTTGTTTTATATCCTTTTGTTCTTGGGCCAGCATAGCCTTGTAGGTCCATTAGATGCATAATTGCTCATGTTTAATCTCTTGTACCTCTGCCCAGTCTTCCTTTTGCTGTTATGTCTGCCAAGTTCTTCTAGCATCTTTTCCTAATGGTCCAGTCTTTTGCTGCATCTCCTTCAGTTCAAGTTTACCTTTGCTGTGGAGTCTTATTGCTACAAGAGGGACAAAGTGAAAGGCAGTATTGCTGCCAATACCTATATGTGTGTATAGCCTTATGCAAGCAAGCAGTGTCCAGTTCTATAGTCATTGTCCTTGTCTTCCTCACAAAGTTAAGAATGGCTTGACAGCAGCCCTTGGCCACCTGAGCTCTACTTCTGCTGGTTATTTCTAGGTGTTAGCTCTCCAGTTGCTTAGGTTGAGAACAAGGGTGTTGTGCAGAGGGCTCAAGATGTCTGTGGGTGGGCTGAGCACTCATTCTTGCTCAGCTCATCCAGAACATATGATCAGCTAAGTGCTGAGGTATTGCTGGGATTCTCCCTCAAATGTGGGCTAGAGCTTAACCTATATGAATATTGAAAGGGAAAAATACTCGCTAGGTGGATCTGTATTTTTGAGCACCCCAGCTGCCAGTCAGACACCCTCTGTGCAACTGTTCTCCAAGCTCCTTGCCGTGATTTCAGTCCCTGGGTACCTGTCCTGGAGGGCTCCTCTCTGTTACCCCCCAGGTCCAGACAAGGGTGATGGTGGAGCCCTTTGACTGGGACAGGAGAACGACAGTACTACTGGTGCCGGGGTCTAAGGATGGGCAATGAATGGGCTGGCAATGACAGGGTAGATTTTTAGAAGACTACAGTTGGAGAGGTTCATCAAACACCAAGGTCATAGACGGGAACTGTGAAACTTTCAGATTCCTGAGTGCCAGAAGTCTCGTAGTCCATCTCTAATGGCTTTTAGAGTGTTAGGATTGGAAAACAGCCTGAGTAGGACATAGTGATGAGTTTTTACAGATTCATCATATCTCTGATGACTGCAGTCACGCTAAGTTAGAAGGCAACAAGCAAAAATATAATAGTGAGTACTAAGAAGAATGTATTGGACTCTTTTTTCAGAGGTGCTGTAAAATCTATTTCACATAGCACAAGCATTAATTCAAAGCATTTGTTCACAAGGCACTACCTTACCTGATCTGCTTTCCTTGGCTGATATATGTACTGCAGCTACAGATTTATTTCTACAGATACACAGTTTTGTATTTTGGTAATAAATTCTTTTCAATAGAGTGGCTCCCCAGGACTGAGAGCTTATGAACTGATTGATTTAAATGCCTGTAGGAGACTGTGCTTTCACTGTCTGGCAAAACACATGACATAAATTTGACTCTGGAGCCAAATAAATTGGAGAATTGTACCAAATTGTGCTAAAGAGGGAAGATGGATAGTGAAAGAAGCCACTCAACAAATAATGCATACTCAGAGTGTCAAATGTAAAATAAATAAAATCCCTATGGAAATAGAAAACTTGTTACCAGCAGAAGAGCCTAAGTGAGGTCTGAAAATTACTACACATGTACTCCCATGGGAATACATATTCTGCTCCCTTGGCAGAAATATTAGATGTACTTAATCATATTGGTGATATTAATTAGAAAAATTATGATACAGAGAGAGCAAGAACATTTCTTCATTTTTTTGGTGTAAATAGCAAAGTTCCTTGAACTTCAATGAGACAAGAACTGTACCAAATACCACAACAATAGCTAATCCATAAAAGAAGAAAAAGCCCAGGCAATGATTTGATTTACTTTTGTGTCACTCCAGGCTTTTTCCAGAAAAGTAACTTTATTTTTCCTGCTTTAAGATGAAGCAGTCCATTGTTGGAGAAAAAAACAAACCAGAATGTGTTACATAGCTTGTTATTACAGCAGAAATAAAAACAAAACCCAAGGGCATATGATTTTCAACACCTTTGATTCTTAAAAATTTAGAGGGAGGGTGACGCAAAATTGCTTTTCTTTCTTAATTTTTAGTAATTGTCTTCAGCATTCTTGGTCTCCCCAGGAGGTTGCATGTGCGAAGGATTATATCACTTTCTGGGGCTGTTGCTCAGACACATTTCACTGACACTAAATGTGACCTAACAATTCATCCTCTTTGAATTAAGTGGCTTAGTCAAATGTGAGATGAAAGACAGTACAAACTGGGAAGAAAAATGGATGTGAGCCTCCCCAAATTCAGCTTTTTCTTCTCTTGTGAAGCTGAATTTCTTCTTTCTGAAAAGAAATTTAAGGTATTGTATTTCATAAATCTTTTTTTAAAAGCCTGTCTTTCAGTCTACTTTTTACTTTCTTATTTTTCTCTGTGTTAATACAGCACCAGAAATATTTTACAGCTCCTCTCTTTGATGCATTCTTATCACAACTCTTGAGTAATGCCTTGCATCTGTTATAAGGAAACAAATGGCTATAATCTTTAGTGCCTAGGCTAAAAGGCTCTAAAGGATAACATAAAAACAAATTTTTATGTCATGAGTGTGGGAAACAGAGAGTAGGACCTCAGGTTTTCCAGAGAGAGTACTTCCATCACACGGGGGGAGCTTGTCCCTTTAGTTTGTGGATGTGCTAGGACATAATTGCATTTTATAGCCACAAATAACTGCTGCTCCTCCACGGGTGAGCAGTGCTCCCTGATAACTGCTCATAGCACTTGGCCCTCCAGGAAAAGAAGTCTGGAAGGGTCCCAACAGGAATGGTGAGCTCCTTGGAAAAGAGTGAGAGTGCTTGGGAAGGTGCTGCCTCATCCCTCACTGAGGGACACCTCTGTACTGTTACAGAGCAGGACTGTAGTAGCATCATGTTATGGCCCTCTTACCAGTTTGGTGTCTCCTACTAAGCACGGTTTTAATGTGAGACACCTGAACCCCCCAAGAATGGATCTGTGCACTGGCTGGCTTGCCTGGCTAATGCTGAAGGAAATAGGCAAGGGCAGAAAGTGGTGATGTGGGAGGATGGAGTTTGCAAAGGCAATAGTTAGAGAGGAGCAGGAGTTTGAAGCCATGGAGCTGGATAAATACAGGAGATGACAGTTTGCTGAGTTCAAGGCCTTACTCTGCTTCTTTACCTGTCCCTGTGCTCTGGGGCATCTCACCTCTGACATCAGCTAAGATTTGATCTGTAGTGAGGAGCCAGAGGACAATGAAACCATAGATACATTTTGAGGATGGTATTTATATACATTTAGTGCTGAGACAGATTGGCTGGGAAAGGAAAGAAGCTGCTGAGCTTGTTAGAGACCCACAGGGGAGAAAGTGCTCTATGAGATAGTTTGAGAGTTGTTAGCTGTTTTGGCAACCGTTATTAGACACGGCCCATAATTACTTCTGTAGCTACGGAGGAGTATAATTTGCTTTTAATTACTGTATTAGCAAATATATCAGTAGGGAAACCAACAGAAAAAGGAAAAAATTGCTGACTTTCTTTCAGTTCTCTTCTTTGTGACAGTAGGAAGGCAAAAATATNAAAAAAAAAAGAAAAAAAGCTCTAATGAGCCCCAAACAGGCACTTTCTGAGAAATGAACATGCTGAGGGGGGAAATAGCTATTCCAGAGAGCAGAGACCTGGCTTCTATCATAGTCTTACAAAGTGGAAATAATAGCCTCTTTCCATTGTAATTTTAAAATTGTAGCTCAGCACTGTTCTTCTGATGCTTTGTGATAGATGCCAGGAGTAGAGACTGCTCTGCTCCAAGTGTGAGTCCGATAATAAAGCAATTTCTGAACTGTAGCAGCATTGCACCCCTTCTTTTGTTTCCTCTGAAAGATACTGTAAGGCTGCATTATCAAGATTCACCCTCGCAGAACAATATTTTATTTTTAAATCATCCTTTAAAAGAATTTGTGAGTACTGGAGGGGACGTCTTATCTCTCATCATGGTCACATTTCCGGGAGATTTTGAGCAGGAAAATACTGAATGCATTTTCTTACCTTGAATCACAAAGAATAGAAATTCAGTGGTTTTCCTGGCCTCTAAATCTTCTCACTGAGATACTGCTCTAAACACTAATGAACATTAAATCGCTATTGCTCTGTTGGTGTGCAGCGCTTCAGTCAGCAATCCTTCCAGAGTCAATAACAGCAGGCAATCTACTGCAGTTCCTCTGGTGTTTATTTTTAAAGATAATACTTGAAATACTTTAAAAAACGAAACATTTCATTTTGAAGGTGACAGAGCTGGAAAAGCTGAATAAGTTCAAGATGCTTTTACAGCATGTGAAAGGGACAAACCATTTGGATTTCAATTTCATCTCCCTGCTGCCTAGTTGGCCACTGAGCTGTGGTGGGGAGCATGGCTCTTGGCAGATCAGGGGTGGATTTCCCTGCTGGCTTCCCCATCGGCCAAGCACAGGAGCCTATGCAAGTGCAGCTTCCTACAGAAAATCATTGAATAAGGACATGGTGCAGCTAAAACCAAAGCAGGTGGTAAATGATGATAAAATCCCTAGTACTTTGTTTTAAGGTGAAACCCTTCATGCAGACTGCCATACTACTGTAGAAAATATGGCTTGGTTGAGAATGTATCTCCAGCTGTAAAATCCAGGTAAATAAGGGCATTATGTCAGCTAGAGAGACTTTTGAAGTGGATTGGCTCTGGGGCTGGCTCAGGGTTGTACACAGGTCTTGCACACTGGTGTTTCCTAACTTCTGAATATTTGGTTTTACGACAGCAGCAGTGGTGCCTCAACACCATTTTATGTGAGGTATTTATAGACCACCTTGTCTATCAGTAGTGACTTCCTGACTAGCAGTTCCAGCTGAAAGCTCATCTGTGTCCGTAAGGGAATTGGTATTTTTCCCTGTCTGACAGCCAAAATGGTTTGTCTGATTGCGAGATGGAGGCTGGGGAAAGATGTGTCATTCTGTAATGTTAAAACAAAAATGATGATGAGAAACTCTAGTGCTGCACTGAGTTTTAAATTGAAAACTACTGCCAGCAGAGCGGGAAGAGGGAACCATGAGGCAGCAGCGGGGGGGCAATGCCACAGCAAGGGTGGGAGATGTTTGGTGGAGAGGAAAACCAAGCAGGGCAGGTAGGTGCTAGTCTATCTCAAGAAGCTGTGCCTCTATGTTTTTCACAACATACATCTCTGTCTTTCTATATTGGTTACATGCTTACTGAAATTATGCAGGTAAAAAGAAGCAGAGTCTGAGGAAAAATAAAGCTGCAGATGCCAAGGACCTGTGTGCACTGAGGAGGCTCAGGAAGCAGCAGCCTTAATCTCAATGCTTTAATTCTCCTCCTGTAAGGGTAGTGCTATCAGTTTTGCAGAGAGGTGCCATAAAGATGTATGTATTCAAATTTTGTGGAGCACTAGGAACAAATGGCATAATTTTGTATTCGGTAGAGGGTAGTTTAAATAAGGCCTGCAGGCCACACACTGACTGTTGTGGATAAAAAAAAAAAAAAAAAAAAAAAAAAAAAAAAAAGTCTTCACTGAACAAGTCAGACACCCTGAGGAAGAAAAAGTACATGAGCTTGTAATTAAAAAACAAATTTATACATGAAATGGCCTGAATTAAGACTTCTTGTGCATCAGTAATCCTGACATATCCTAACTTTACAGTGCTTGATTTTGCAATAAAGTGTTTCTTTTAAACTTACTTTTCTGTATATAAACTGTAAGGAAGACACATGGAAGGACATGAAAAGGGCAAAGAAAGACAAATGGGGCAGAAAAAAGACGAATACTGTCACTCTTATGTATGAGGTATGAGTAACTCTGAGTAATATAAGAAGCAAGGGAGAAAAGTTTTGGGCAGGACAACCAGTTCTCTACTGCTCCTTGAAAACATTCAGAAATTTTCCCTCAATTTATTTTCCATCACTTTGCTGTTTCATTTACTCTTATTTCTCTCAGAGACCTTGATTTCATTCTTTTAATAGACAGACACTGCTGAGTTCCTTCTCCCTCACCTTGCAGAGATAAGGATGTTGCAATCTCTGTGCTCCTGCTAAGAGAAAGCTTAGAGAGGCAACATCAGGGAATGAAGCCATTAAAAATACACTCAAAAACCTATAGCAGAAAGTATACAGAAAAATGTGGGCAGAAACACCTTATTTAGAGTTTTTATTTCACTTCTGCTATGTGTCCGAGATGACAGAGAGAAGGTTTTTTTCTTGATGCCTGTTTCTTCCGGATATCCTTGTGAGGTATTAGACATTGCAGAAGGGGCAAGTCAACATCATACAGACTACAGAAATACAGCTGGCCTAAAGATGGAAAAGATTTTGCCCTCAGGGCTGAAATGGGTAATGAGCCTTTGAAAGACTCTGCTTAGGGATTTTTAGCAATGAAGGAAAGCTGGACAAGGGCAGTGAAACTGAATTTTGTAGCAAATACAGCTGAATTTCAAGAGAAAGGAAGCAGTGAAGTGTGATTGTTCTTTTAATTCCCACACTGAAGTTTTGCTAAAAGTTATGAACAAATTATCTATCAAGCTTGAAGTTTGCCTTTTAAATCCATACTTAGGTGCCTCTTTAAGTATCCTGATATTAAGACAAACAAACAAACAAACAAACAAACAAACGAGTGCTTCCATTAAAGCCATAAAAAATACATTTCTCCTGACCATGTTTTCCAGCACTTATCACAGTGGGACCTGGATTCTTGATCAAAACTAAATGCTCTTGCTGCATATACAGACGATAATGTTTTCAAGACAAGGACTGGAGATGAAACCCTTGTCTCATGTATTGCTGGCAAAATAGAAATCCTATTGTGTCTGTGTAACACAATGGGGCTTTATGTTTGCATCTGGGTACACTGGTAGAAAACTAAATAACACACTGACACAAAAGGTCTCAGAACCATATTAATAAAAAATCTATCACCAACGATATTGATGTCCAAAGATACATGTCTGGCAGAGAAAAAATCCTAATCTCTTCAAGGTAGTGCTGTGACGAGGGGGTGTTGAAAATAGCACAAAGTCCTGGGAATGTAGGCCTAGGCATGCCCCCTACTAATAAATTGGGTTTTTTGGTGAAATTCTTTCTTATAAATGGCAGCATCTTTCCTCTGTGGTCCCAAGCTCAAGCCGAAAACTTCCTGTCTTTTGGAAAGTTACACCACTTAGCAAGATGTTACAGAAAGAGTAAGAGGAAAAATCAACCCAGTGAACACTGAGAAACATACCTCAGTATTCTAGGGACTGAAAACAGATTTGGTATTCAAGAGCTGTGGGAGAAAATGTTTGAGGTGTCTGTCTCTGCAGCCAGTTTCAAGGAAAGGGAGGGTCATTAAGTGTGAACAGTATCAGCTAAAAGCCTCCCACCTCTCTCTCAAGCCTGCTGGTAGATATGACCCTGTGGTAAAGGTCATTTCTCATCTCCTCAGGCACGTAGCTGTGCAAGGACTGCAGGGTATATCACAGTAAATTCTTTGCTGCTCTGTAGAACTTTTTTGCTTGGAGATTTGAATCCTAATAATTCCGGTTTCTTGTTATGCTTTCCTTGTAGTGCTTTATCAAATAGCAGGAATTTCATACTGTTCCTGAGGGCATTTTCTTTTAACTGAATTTTTCCTTATGGGTTTTCACTGTAAGCAACACACTGTTTTCCAAGCTTATTGTCAATTGTGAATGAACATAAAGTTAATTCAGTTTTGTGAGTGCCTGTTCACCTAGTATAGGTCTATTGTCTATGCAAATTAATGGCTTTTGTCCTTTAAAAATTGAGATTAATCTTTGATTTAAAAACATCACTAGTAACTGATATACCCACATGGACCTACTTGCTCTGTTGGATTATTTAATCATTAATTTTATAAATCCATTTTATTAATCCCTTTTAATGGCATGGTGAATATCCCTGGTGATGAGATCCTTACTCTTATTGTGGCTTTGACTGAATTATTTAAAATTAAATTGCTCAGTAGAATAGTGTTCCAACATTCCTTTATATTCAAGTCTTTCACTCTTACTTTGCATTGGACTATCCCTGACTGTTGTTGCATTCTCAGTCATCACAGTGACTTTCCCTGCTTAAGAGTATGAGAAAATCAAGGTTTGTAGGCACATATTTCTGAGTGGCTTGAATATCTCATTCCCTGACCTAAGACATTACTCAGGAGGCATAAATCCATTCTTTATCCTTTAGTTGCAATACTAATGTAAAAAAAGACACAATCTTTCTGTCTGACTTACATAATTTAATTTGATCAAGAAAACCTATGCTGTCCAGGATTATAATGACCATGTAATTACATGCAACAGAATCAATGACAGCTTCAAAAAATTTGCTGCTTACTGTAGCTTCTTCTCTAATCACTTGGAAAAGTGATAACACATGTTCAGGTATTGTCCTCATTGCCAATTTATAGCATCATTAGGTTTTGCTAGGAAAATCTTATGCTAATTTTTGTTCTTACACTCTGTGAGTTTAGATATGGCTGCTTTTTTGAAATTCATCTCTACTTTTGGGGGCTTTAATTTCTGTTGTTCAAGATCAGATGCTTGGCTTCTGAGTATGAAAGGATCAAAGCATCTAAAGTGCAGATGGTCAGTGCCCCAGTAAATAAGCTTCTTAAAATAAGGCGTCACAAATTTTCTTTGTGATTATAATTTTGCCACCAGAAATGAAACTAATTAAATGAAAACTACTGATCTCCTTGGCTCCATTTAACCTGTAGTTTGGCAGAGCAAACTGTGGCTTACACATCTTCCATCTAAGTAAATGAGAACCTCAAGCTTCAGGACCAGTGGTTTGGCCAACCAGATAATAATGGCAGAGGAAGGAGCAGAAGGGGTTGGAGCAGGGATGCCATCCCTCTGTAGTTCTGCTGTGTCTGGAAAACCCTCTGAAAGTGCAGGCAGCACATCCCAACACACATGACAGGAAAATGGAGTGTTTTGTCTTGGTTTTCTTGCATTAGCTTCTAATGCTGCCTTCATTATATATCTGGTGAATTGTGACAATTGCATAAATAAAACCCATTAAATTTGGTTTAATTGCAGCCACTGCATTAAGTGGCTGCAGTTTATTTTTAGAATAATTAAAAATGATTCCTTCAAAAAGGGAAAAATCTTGTTTAATTTTTTAAGGTTTTATTTTGTACTCTAAATGTGAAATGGAAGATAAATAGGAAAATGTAAATCATCTTGAATACTAGTAAACTGCACAAAATTCCATTTGCTTTTTTTCTGCACATCCAATTTGCATTATGCACTGTATTAATTCTCTGATAGTTTCTTGTGATAGACCACCATTTTAACAATAAGTATTTAGAAGCAGAATAAAAAAGGCTGTGCTTTTAAACTAAATTCTATTTCTTGATTTTTTTTTGTATTTAGTTCTCATCTTTATTCTCCCATAAATGCTTGTTGTCGGCTTTTTTCTTCCATGAAATGTCTTTTAAAATTCATAAGCTTATTAAAAAAAATCTAATGGGTAGTGATAGCTGCCTTTCATTCTGTCTTTTATAAACCATTTTAAAGTGAATGAACTATTTGAATTGCAAACTCAGCTCTTGCCTGCATCCATGGAACAATCACAGTGGTAAACACAAAATGATCATAATTTTTCATCAAAGTGCTTTAACCTCAGGTCTGTTGGCTTGTCTCCCAAATAACAAGGTAGGGTAATTTCTATGATTAATTAGGTAAAGTTTATCAAACTGAATGAAGATGAAAGGCTTTGGAGGACTCTATGGTGTTAAATGTATTTTAAACTTAGCAAAATGGTCTCTTACAAACCTTTTACATACATTCAATAGTTTCTGAAATATTTTGCTCCTTGATAGAACATCAGAAACACCCGGTCCAAAGCTACAAACTCCCCTTGCTCACTCAAAGGCTCAAAATAATAGAAACTGGTTACTGCCTGCAAAGAGATTTTGAATCAATTTTTGTCCTAAATAAGTGCATGAGAGAAGGTGTTCGTGAATATGAGAAGAATACAGGAAAACTCTACTGGTCACTGCTTAAGGTCTGTAAGAATTACAACAGAATTTTGCACATTTGGGGTTGCTCCATTTTCCCCCTAAGATTTAAGATCAATAAATAAGAGAATATAATTTAAAAAAAATTTGTATGGACAGTGCTCCAGGAAACCTAATCTACTTGAAGATGTTCCTGCTCATTGCATGTGGATTGGAAAAGATGTCCTTTGAAAGTCCCTTCCAACCAAAACTATTTTATGATGTATAATCTGTACTGTTGCTCATTCTTTCACTCATGATGAATGTCTTTTATTAAGGAATGGTTTTCATTAAAAAAAAAGGGAATGTTTTGATTTTGGCTAACCAAAAGGGTTTGTTGAAAATTGTTAATATTTCCACTCAGCTCTATAGATTCAAAATGATAATTTTGTGATTTATCCTTTTTTAGTTCCCAAAATTGAGCATTATTTTTGTGGGTGGAAATTTCTACCTGACAAAAACATGTCCTTTCACTCCAGTTGTTATGAAAATGCATAACTCAAGGCAGAACTTATGTCTTGGGCTTTAAAGAGATGACTACCATCACAAACCATCCCTGTTTAACCCATGTTGAGATGAATAATGCGTCTCAGGTAGGCAATTCTCTTGCCACCAGCTGACTGCTGGCTGCAGGCTTTGGAAAAGGGCTTCACAACACTAGGATGTGGCCACTGGAGTACTGCAGTGGAATAACAGAAGGTGCTCTCCCTGTACCTACTTTTTTAATTAGCATTTGCAACATATGGATGATCGTCTTCGTGCCTGCACAGACTCTTTGCATCGAAGGCAGGTATCTGCAAGGAGCAACGTCATTCATTGTGGGTGTGATAGCAGGAAAATCTCTGTAACTCACTGATGCCAAAGCAAGCTGTTCAGCTTGTATCATGCTGATGGGGAAATTAAAGGGTAGCAGACTAACATGTCTTGTTCATAATTGCTCTAGAGTATCATCAAAACGTAAATTAAAGGACAAGCTCTGAAGGTTACTGAGCATGCACAGTGTGCACTGAAGTCAGCAGGAACTGCAGCTGCTGTAGACCCTCTAAGAGCTGACCCAAATAAAGTACAAATGTCAAGAAAATCACTTGAAAGCCTTGGAGCCCTAACTGCATTGCACACAAGTCTAATTGTGTTTATCAGCAGAGTGGTGCTACATCTCTTTTGCTGTTGATTTAGGAAATCCAACTTTTCATTGACTCAACAGCAGCTTTGAATGCCCCAAGCACTTAAATAAATCTAATCACAGGAAATCCTTCCCCTCCATCATTTCGTTTGCACGAGTCCTCCTTAAAGTACCATCTCATCAGCAGAGACTGAAGCAAGCATATCTTGCCTCTTGCTGGTAGGAGGGAAGAAATCACATTCCAGGGAAAAAGATGTCCTTTCATAGTGCCTCTTTTCATGTGTACTTTATCTTCTTCACTGCAAGACTCTAACATTGATGAGCCCTGCGGGTCCTAAAGATTCAAACACAATGGCACAACAGGAAGATTAAGCCTAGAAAAAGAAAAATTGGATTTCATTTCCTCCAACACTGAAAAGAGATGATTTTTTTCCATTAAAGAAATTTTTCCATTAGAGTGTTTTCCATTAAATTCTGCTTCCTTTGGAAAACCAAGTTTCTATTTAAAAGAGAATTTTCACAGCAGGAATTTATTCTCTCAAGAAAGAAACATGCTTTTCATATGCACTTCTAATTTTAAGATATTGGCTAAAAATTCAATGTTTCAATTCCTCTATCATTTAGTGCAAAATTAACAATTTTGGTAGGAATTCCTTCTATCATTATTATTTTATGCAAAATGCATGTCAGGGCTTGTAAGACACTTGTAAGCTGTGATTAACTGGAGTAGTCTCAGCTGGGATCCCCATCCCTGTTACCCCTCCCCACGCCCCAGGCCTCCCTTGAAGCTCAGACCCAGAAAGCACCTAGACCTGGCCTGAGCTCCATCAGAGATATCCTTGTCCCTACTCCTGTCTGGCTTATGGATTTATTATTTTTATTTGATTGTTTCCAAAGCCACACTGTCCTCAACCTTTTGTTCGTGCTTCCTGGATGGGCTCTGGATCTGTACTGGAGTCCTGACTGGATTTTCAGTGTCATTCATCGATGTACCTCATGTGGAGGCGTCAGGGGGACAGGTTGACATCCTGACACTGTTCATCTCCTGTGGGAGGACATCCTGGTGGGGAAGTCCCCACTGTGTTGGGATTCTCCTAGGCTCCCAACTCATCCTTGCTTGTGGAGGGGCTCTGATCTTGCTGGTCCCTGCTGTTGCAGTGGTGAAGTGGAGCTTGTTATTCAAATGTCATCGAATAACAACCAAAATATTTCTCTATGCGAGCTGCGTGTTCAGCGTCACTGTTCTCAACAGTGCTAGCTTTTAGCTGAGCCTTTGAGCAGTGGAGAATGAAGGAGACATATTTAAATGTTGGCCTGCAAAGACTGTATAATAGAGCCCCTGTTCAGCATTCTTAGATGCCATATTTGCTTGTGTTATTATGCTTCCTGTGGCCTTTCCAGTGCTTTGAAGCTCTCTTTGATCAATATATCCTTGGATCTTCTGCACATTTGTTTTCTCCGTGTGGGTTCATACACTGAAGTTCTTGATGGTGATTAAATTTAACGTCCTTTTTGATGATAACAAGAGGCAATTGCAGGAACAGACAGAACTATTGGAATTCTACATACTGCATTCCCAGCAAGATTGACTACCATGGGTAAAAGTGTTGTGTGATGTGGATAAAAATGGTAATGTCATCAGGCTTTTGCAATAGACAGCAAAAAGTCAGGATAAAAAGGAGATGAACAAGTGAATTAAACCTAAGCTGATTGCTGACTAATTAACTTATAATTGAAACTAAATGTTAAGGATTTATACTGTGAGATCTCTCTACTAAATAGTAATTTACTTTCTTTTACTTATTTCTATTGGACCAGCAGGTCAATGGCCTTTTCTGACAGCGTCTGGGCAAATAGCAACTCTATGCAGTCTGTTCTTTAAATTAAAAGAAGTGCCTGTTTTAGCAATTTCCTCTGGCAGGAAAGCAAGCATATATTCTTGCTTCATTCTTTTTATTGAAAGGGCACTATCAGGCTTCGAATCCCCATTTACATTTTTAGCCTGGTTTCCTAAGGAAATGAAGCTTATATAATAACACCGACTTTCTCTTCAACTGTCAAGTCCTATGTAGTAACTTTTAAACTGTTTGGCCAAGTGCAGCTAAACTTAAAAGTGGATGGAAAAATATCAGCTGGAACAATGTTCTTAAAATCTTTTACAAAAGCATAATCTGAGGAGAAGAGAGAGATGCAATTAGTGCTCACACTGAGGGAAAGTGCCAACCTTGGCTGCTGTGCTGTTGTTTGGCATTTATGTGTTGGCCAGCCAGCCTGTCACTGGACCCATCAGTACACATCTATGCCTTCTCTTGTCTTCTGTAATGTGCTGCCTCCAGCACTGTGGATTAAACTTGAGCAATTCAGGGAGGGAGCTGGGGACAATGAGCAAGCTGTTTCTGTAGGAAACAGCTCATGAGTAGTTCTGCTGCTCATGAAAATATTTGTTGCTTTAGGGTAGAAAATCGAGTTAAGGTGGGTGTAAACCCATCAATGTGCATTTTGTCTATCTGGTCTGACAGATATGTTCTCTTCACTTATCACTTGAAAATCAAAGTGCAAATAAATGAGTTGAAATGTCTTAGTGAATAACTTTCAGGCCTGATCTTTTGTACCAAAAATGTTGAAAAACTACATATATATTAAAGAAACTGAGGACAGTTTCAAGTTCTATGAACCAGTGCATTTGGAAACTGACTTTTTCAATCTGATTAAGATTATTACTGTGTTAATTTAAGCTATGAATGCTGATCAATTCATACTTTGACTATAGGTCCAGGATCAATCCTTTTGGTGTTACATCCTGACCTTCCACATAACCTAGAAAACTTTCTTGAGGTGATTCTTGCTTGGAAGTTTTTTTAGAGGGGAAAAATAGCCACTATTAACTTAAAAATCACAATGATATACCACCCCATTTGCTACAAAGAGAGGTGATGAAAAATTATATTCACCTTTTTTTAAAAATAACCTAGTTGTTTTGACTTCAAGTTAATGAACCTTGCTGTGCTGGTCATTAGATTGTGTTGTACTTTGATCTATAATAATTAACAGCACTTTGAATTCCTTGCAGACAGATAACTCTGGTCTGATGGTACTGTGTTGTAACTTCGTACTCAATACACTCCTTAGGAAAATCTCTGGTAGTCGTTTTCTTGCTCTTACCACTTGCCACCATCTTCTCAGTCTCTTAACACAATCCTTGAGGTGGGAATATAGAAGTTGACAAGCTATTCTGATAGACATCCCACTTAAGTGCACTTAAAAGACATGTGTAGTTGATTGTCTGTTATGATTTCCCCTCTGCTCTGTTCAGTGTTGCTACTTTTTATTAGTCTCTTAGAAATCCTAGTCTTGCCTCTCTCTAGATATCAGAGTCTACAGTGGGTTTTTGTGTCCATACCACCCGTTGGTTGAGTCTGTTCAGTATTAGTGGTCTAAGGTATTGGATAATGTCCAAAGGAGGGCCACAGGGATGGTGGAAGGGCTCAAAAGGAATCTTTACGAAGAGCAGCTGAGGTCTCTTCAGCCTGGAGAAGAGGAGACTGAGGGGTGACCTCTGTGGTCTTCAACACCCTCATGAGGGGAAGTGGAGGGGCAGGTACAGATGTCTTCACTCTCATGAGCAGTGACAGAACATGAGGAAATGACATGAAACTGAGTTGCAGGAGGTTTAGATTGGATATTAGGAAGAGGTTTTTCACCCAGAGGGTGGTGGACCACTAGAACAGGCTCCCCAGGGGAGTGATCACAGCACCAGCCTGTCTGAGTTTAAGACATATTTAGACAATGTGCTCAGGCACATGACATGATTCTTGGGGCTTTTCTGTTCAGGGCCAGGAGTTGGACTCAATGATCCCGGTGAGTCCCCTCCAACTCAGCTTATACTATGACTCCATAATTTTATACTGTTCTTTTAAATTTAGCATCATCTACAGTACTAATTTTTCTTTGTTTTTCACTAGGTTATCAACAAGCATATTAAAAAGATTCAGGGTCTCATGAAAGAATGCTTGATGATCTATTATTTACAGTTATATTTTTAAGACTGGTTATCCAGTGTTTAATGTATCTAATGTTGTCATGCTAACTCTGTAGTGTTCTAGTTCCTGACTACACAGGCTTGGTCTATCAAATCAACAGATTTGAAGAAGCATTTCATTAATACTACTGCATTTATCACCAACCTTACTCTTATCAGTGATGTAAAATTAGACTGATGACATCTACTATGTAGACTGATATTCCTTAGCTGTGTTTTCCCCCACTGTTGCCTTAGTAACTGAGTCCTGTGACAACTTCCGTGGCACTTCTCATGCGGTGCATAAAAATTAAAAAGTTCTACTTCTAAAAATTAGAAATTATCTAAAAAGATAAGAGTTGATACTTTTACTTGTGTTTTCTGTTATAAAACCATGTATTAACACAATTTTATTTCTTTAAAACAGCCCTTCTTTATGGAAGAACTAAAACATTTACTGTAAAATTGTCAGAGACAAAAATATTAGGAAACAGTGTTTTATTTCGTTACACTGTAATAAAAAATGTCTCTTTGTTTTGTGTCTCCAGATGTCTGTTTTCAAGTTAGAGTGTTTTGGACTTGTGGATTAAACTTATTATCAGAGATTAATCTTTTAAAGATTTCTTTGGGACTGTGGCTTAAGTCTTTTTTATAGAACACTTCCTTTATACCAATTCTTATTCCTCTGTGGACCTATGACCTCATTTTATTTGCCTACTAAGATGACTACTAACTACCATAGCTATATGCTTATTGAGATGGAGCTGTTTCTAGTTCTCCAAACTCTTTGGTCCGTATTTCTTAATTCAATTTTTTGAAGCATATGCACTGAAAGCTTATGAATCTTGCAGGGAGTTTCAAACCATCACTACACAGTTGGTGAGCACAGGCACAACCATGAGTTTGCTATGCTGTCTCTAACAGGTGTCCCATCTGTGCCCTCGTAATCAAATAATAAGATTAAACAAGGTACCAAAATAAAGAATTAGGTATCTACCATTCTCCATATTTCTGTTTATGCACAGTTGAAACTGAGTTAAAACTGCTGAATTATATTTATGTTCCATGGGCTGCTAGGGTCTGGGTATGTAATATCACCGAGAGACTTCCTGGGCTGATTCAGCCCTCTGATTATTACCCACTGCTGACAGTCCAGGTTGGCAGTGATGAGATTGAAAAGAGGAGTGTCAAAATGATTAAAAGGGACTTTAGGGCACTGGGTTAAGCAGTTGATAGGACAGGGGCACAGGTAGTGTTCTGCTCAATCCCTTTGGTGGCGGAGAATGATGAAAGAAATAGGAGAACTCACATCACATCATTAACAAGTGCCTTAAGGGTTGGTGTCATCTGCAAAATTTTGGATTCTTTGATCATGGATTAACTTTCATGGCACATGGTCTGCTGGAACCAGATGGGATGCATCTCTCTGTTAAGGGCAGAAGGTTTTCAGCTCATGAACTGGCAGACCTCGTTGAGAAGGTTTTAAACTAGGTTTGAAGAGGGAAGGGGCTGCAGCTGGGCTGTCTGGAAGCAGGCCCAAGGGTGGTAAGGCCGAGTTAGGGGTGAAATCAGCAGCCCAGCTGAGGTGCATGTATAACAATGCACACAGTATGAGTAGCAAACAAGAGGAGCTGGAGGCCATGGTGCAACAGCAGAACTATGATGTAGTTGCCATCACAGGAACGTGGTGGGATGACTCACATAGTTGGAGCACTGCACTGGATGGCTACAAGCTCTTCAGAAGAGATAGGAAAGGGAGAAGAGGTGGAGGAGTGGCCCTTTATACTAAGGAGACTTTTGATGCCATAGGTATTGAGACTAATGAAGATGGAGTTGAATGCCTATGGGAAAGAATTAAGGGGAAGGCCAATAAGGCTGACATCCTACTGGTAGTCTGCTACCATCC
>VWYO01026411.1:690901-740995 GCA_013400275.1 Rhadina sibilatrix | reverse complement strand
TTTTTTTGTAAATAGAATGAAAATCTGGATGGAAATCTCGACTCTGAGCACCTTCCCAGTAATAAGGAGACTGCAAAACTTTATACATTCCTGCTCAAATGGGGAGACATTTCAGACATAGAGGCTGCAATTCAGATAATCTCTTGTATTTCTGGGTAATAAGACCCGCCTGGAGTTGATATGCTCTAGTAACACAGTCTGAAGAGACACCTGCCAAAATGAATTTATTAGAAAATTTAGTTGGAGGATTGCTTTCTTTGTACTCAAAAAGTCAAAACTATAAAGATTTTCTTTTAAATTGCTACAAAACCTGAATTCAGAAATTTAAAAAATGTAGTTATTCTTAACTATTAAAAGGAAAAATAATAAGCATCTTTTGATGTTCTCTTATAAATTATCTTATTGTACGCTGTTATATATCAGAACTTTGTGCTTGTTCCATGTCACACATTTGAAGCAGCAGGCAAAAAAACCTTAAAAGTTCAGTGACAAGGTCGTTTGGAGTCATGACATAAACCCACAGGCTGTCACGCTTGTTAAGTGTCCTACATGCATGCCTTCATCTGAAGCATGATTTGTGTCAGTGTCACAGGCTTGTTTCCTTTCTAGAAGGAGCTCAGTTTGAGTGCAAACTCTTTTATTTTGCATTGATAGGTAATCCTGTTCCATAAATGAATGAAAATCACTATGATTTTTTGATAGTCCAAACCCACACCTTAATAGTTGTTGTGTTCAAAAAGCATTCAAACATTTACATGACAGAGTACAAGGTCATGACCTACAAAGGAGAAGACAAGACATTTATGACTGCCTAAATCTTGTTATTGGGCTCTCAGTGCAGTCTTCATGAAGTAAGGCTGTCACAGAGAGTGAAGAATCCAGAATGAAGTGAATACAATGGTTATTTGGTGACCAGGAAGAAAGACTCAAAACCAGAAGGCAGCATAGTGGAGATGTGCTCTGTGGTGTGTTTGTATGTTTAGTGCCAGCCTCGGCTGCTCAGCTCAGGACCTGCACGCTCCTTGGATCGATCATACCAGCTGGAGTTCACCAAATACATCTTCAGGCCTGGGAGGTGGGGAACACTTCTGGACTGCACAGACCACACCAGGACCTTTTGCATTCCTGCTTTCCTTCTCTGCTTCCCAATGAAGTATTCTGCCTTAGCAGAATAAAATTTTGTTAAGATTCCTTTTGCGATAGGTGAGCCCTGTTATAAAACAAAATATTCTGTGATGTTTTATTACCCACATTGACATAAACCAGTGCTTCTTGGCAAGAATATAATGCATCTGGATATATTCAGATGTCCTACTAACACTAAGTTTGTTGAGATCTTCAAACATCCCCCAACCAACTGTTTTTTGTCACTAGAATTACATTTTTTACCTGTAATTTCAGCATTTATTTCCATAACTACATTTCAAAATTAAGGAAAGGAAAGAGAAGGGAAAAGCTGGATACTGGTATTCTCAAAACTAATCTGCGAGAAATTTCTATTATCATTATTTTCAGATATGGAAATGGAATAGATGATGCAGTATATCACTTCTATGTTTTGTTTTCATTTTATTTCCAATGTTCATTTTCTTTTTTCTTTTTTTTTTTTTTTTAACTTTTAGTTTCTTGCAGAAATAATGCTGCAATTGCTGGATTTTATTAGATAGAAATCAACAGTCTGATTTCACATTAAGAGCTAGAAGTTAATGGCAATCACCTACATCCATTTTTTTCCTGTTCACACAAAAACATTTGCAAAGAAAACCTAAAATGAGAAATATGATCGATAAAATGAAGGAGTGATGGACAATATGAAATTTCTTCAGAAATTATTGCATCAAATAATTTTAAGATTTCATTTTTTTCCAGACCAAACAAATCTGCAGAGATTTTTTTGTTAAGTAATCTAAGTAAGAAAATATATATCTCTTTCTAATGTTGTTGTTGGAGATATGGCCAGCTGAGGCATGTACTGAACTGCTTTTATATTAACTGCTTTTATATTTATGTTGTCAGTGCACATAAATATTTCTCTTTTGTTGTCCTGCAACTTTGAAATGCCATCTTTTCCCACTTCAGTTTACAAACCACCAATATTTTAAAACCTAGCAACTGCTAAAAAAGTAATTTTCTTTTCCTTCTTCTCTGTCATGAGCATAAGTGTGATGGGTGAATATAAGATAGGGATTGTCATACTGACGTGACCTTCTAGACCTTTTGTGGAAGTCACTTACAGAATATGTTATTTTGGAGATGCCATTAAAATCTGTCCCCTTCTAGTGCCAGAGGGCTGAGCTCTGTGTTCAGCATGATGCATTTTTATGAAGACGTAATACAGTCTGGGTAGCATTTCCAGCCATGCAGGTATCTACACCCTGATGAGGAAAGATTTATTCACCTTTTAAGATGAAATATGGTCTGATTCTACTCACATCAGTATATTAAACAGGGCTGAGAACAGTGCCTGGCATGGGAATGTGACTGCACAGACTGCAGAATTTCTCAGGCAGCTCCTTGCAGGCCTTCTGCTTTTGCCAGCTCTACCTTAAACAGCTCCTGAGTTCAGTTTGGAGGCAGGATTCTTTCAGTGACTTCTGCCAGGAGACCCTCTCCAATCAGACTGACTGCAGGCTGAGAATTTACTAGTGCTGTAAAATCTGGGCCCTTCTGTGTCAGCTGGCCTCAGTGACACAGAGGCATGTTCCCAGGCATGTGTGCATACCTGAAGAAGTAGACATAAAAATGCCTGTGAGTTTCTTTGAAGGTAGAACTGAATAGTCTTCAGTGTCCTTGACATACCAGGCCATCCTGTTCTTGTGATGTGTTTGGCTAAAATAGGAAACACATGTGACCAATATTTGGCAGAAACCTAAACATATGTGTTGCAGCTAGACTTCTCAGTGATGCACAGTGAAATAATATGTTTAAAGATAAACTGGATTTGTTTTTTACCCTGTCAACATGTGATTATAGGTTTTTGTGTGTGTGAAAAGTTTAGTTTCTTCACCTAGTGTCATGGTTGGATTTCTTACCCATATCTGCTTCCACAAGGCATGTTCCTGAAGGAATATTTGTGGGAGTAGGTATTGCCCTCTTGTTTTCATCCAGGGGGGTTTTAAGATGGCCAATGTGTTCAACCAAGGCATCATGACCAGGGGCTGTGAAAGAGAAGACACACCTTCTCTTTCTCCCTATCCTGTCATTTGTCTATCTAAAACATCTCAATTGTCAGATGAAACACATGAAGAAGCTAGAGATTAATGCAAAGTTTTGGAATGAACAGTGTCTTCAGCAATATCCTAGGGCTGTTCTTTTGTCACATGGCTTAAAAAAAAATCAGGAAACTCTCTAGAGGAGTAACCTCATGGAGCTGACCCTATCCCAGAGGAGACTCTCACCTCTCTGGCAATCAAGCAGTGCTTTTTGCAGAGAACCAGGACAGCAAGCAGCTCCCCTGAGAACTAAGACAAATCAGTAGCTCCAGAAACCAAAGGAAGTCCATCTGGCTCTACATTTGTATGATGTTACTGAATTGCCAAACACAATTGTTTATGAGCACAAGATTCATACCTGTTATCAATACTAGAGCAAGAGCCATTAAGGGAAGGTCTAAAGGTTAATGCAGCTTTCTGTGGATCCAAATACCCTTTTAAAATATAGGTTGTTCTATCAGTTGTTCCAAAATTCTTCTGTGCACTCTAACAGATGATTTGTTTATAAGTCATGCTGTTGATGAAGGTAAACTAGAAAAATTTCCCAAATGTCGTTAGTTGGGAAACTCAAGTTTGCTTATGTTGCTGTTTAATTAGTTTTTGGGGGTTTATTTGTTTTGTTTTGTTTTGTTTCATTTAGAAACAAAAAAATTTTAACAATTCCAAAGCACTCTAGGAGTGCTGGATGTAATTCATCTTACCTAACCATAATGCAGATGTCTACACATCAGGCAGACTTCCAGGAATCTCTCCTTTTGTGGAGAGAGATAGACTTTTAAAGACATGCTTCAGCTCATCATAATGTGTCAGTCTGCAGAAGATGAGTGAAACATGCTTTGAAAGTGCCTGTATCACTGCCCTGATGATGAAGGAAGGCTTCAAGACATATGTCATGCATGTCTAAAGCTGAGATGGATCCCACTTGCAGTGTTTATAGATTGTTTGCCCAGATTAAACACCAGCTCCAGGTCTGCAGAGATTTGTTTAGAAGGCAGTGTATCCCATATCTTATTCCCCTCTTAAATTATATTCTCTTGACCAAATATCAAAGTGGTGAAACATCTCTCTCTTAATACAAATGACATTAAAATGATGTGCATCAATTAATGGACTCTAGAAAAACCCTGGGAAAAAAATCCACAAAAAGGTTATGCCTGAGGATTAGCAAAATTTAAAAAAGCAAGCAAAGAAACACCTATTAAAATCCAAAACATATTAATTAAAATCCTTAAATATTTATGAACCATTAGGAAAGGGACACCAAGAAAAAAAAAATGAAAATTATACTACCCTTACTTTGGAGTAAGAGATTTTAAAAAAAGATTCTAAAAAAGAGATTATATAACTCCTCATATAATTTGGTAATAAAATATTAAAAGTTCTCTTGAAAGTATTTTACTTGAGACGATAATTTATAAGTATAATCTTACATTTCACTTGATTTAAATATGCTCATCTATGCTTACTACAACCAATTTGTTTGGTATTAATTTGCCTTAAATATTTGCCAATAGTGATGCTTAAGTGAGTATCTGAATCCTGTTACAGTGTTAGACAAACTCTCGGTGTCAATTTGTCATCTGAACTGAGAAACCTTTGTATGTTCAAAAATCATGAGTCAGATATGCAAAAACCATAATTTCTGAAATTACAACCTAAAATAAAGAGTTATGATGCCTTTTGCAACTTTGCCCAAGGATCCATTTGTGTGTATGTGTGACTAAAACTTAAAGGAGAATTATCTTCATTAAAGTCAGTGAGAACTCACTGCAGCCCAAGGCTATTTTCAAATACAAAAGAAGAAATACATCACTCCTCTGGCCCTTTTTAGGAGCTGCTTTTCCTACTTCAGACAGGATCTGCTGAGGGCTGAACACACTGCTCCCTACAGCTACTGAGGAGTGCAAATGAAATGGGAGGTGCTGAGCTCTTCTTGGTATCCAGTGATAAAATTTGGAGAAACATTTTAAAGCTGCACCACAGGAGGTTCAGACTGGGCAGGAGGGAGTATTTCTTTACTGAGAGGGTGGCCAAACATTGGAACAGGTATTCTTAGAAAGGTGTTCAGTGCTTCAGGGTTGTCAATGTTTAAGAGGCATTGACACAATGCCCTTAATAACATGCTTTTACTCGGCCAGCCCTGAACTGGTCAGGCAGCTGGACTTGATGATCCTTGTAGGTTCTTTTCAACTGAAATATTCTATTCTATTCTATTCTATTCTATTCTATTCTATTCTATTCTATTCTATTCTATTCTACTCTACTCTACTCTACTCTACTCTACTCTACTCTACTCTACTCTAGGCCAGGCCATATACATGAAGTCCCTCATGCATCCTTCAGTGTTCTTCTGCTTCACGACTTTGGCACTGCTAATATCACCCTTGCCTGTACCATTCCTTTCTCCTGCAGTCTGTCATCCACCTCTGCATCCATTAAGAAAGTAATGATGCTGAACTGTTTCAAGGTTTAAATTGTTTGTGTTAGATAATGTCTGGCACATATACAAAATGAGATAAACAAAAACTGGGAATAAATTGGCTCTTATTTAAATGAGGCAAAGTCATATGGGGATAAATCTCTTAATGTGTAACTTGAGATCATTCAAACATTATGGAAGCTTAGTGAAAGCTTGTATTATATGTATTTTTTGTGACACAAGTTTGCAGTTTAAACATCCTAATATGTTTTTAATATATAAGGAGGAAAACCGGAGTGTGGACAAAGCAAACTAACTTGTTTGAGTAGTACAGATTATATTTTTGATAAAGATGAAATACCAAGGGACATTTCAAATGAAGTGTGCCCCACTTGATTTTTTTGAACACATGCACACAGAAATGCAATTATTTGATATATGTATGAAATGTGTTTTTCAGACACTATTTTATTTATTTATTTATACGGCAAAGTAGTACAGAAAAGGAAAGGCAAAAAAGACTTACCTCTACAAAAGAAAATTAAGAACATTTAATGCTGCAGATAAATAGGTGTATGTATAAGAATATATAATTAACATCATACTTAACAAAATACTAGTTTCATGTCAGGTTAATTGTAGGTCCTTGAAGCATCTTTAGAAGACAATTAAAGTGGTGAAAGGGTACCCTTTCACCGTGATTTCCTTCACAGTTAGGGGTTGATTGCACTGCAGCTTTCAGCAGAGATGTGACACATCAAAAGCATTCTAAATTCCAGTGATGACAGAGCATAAGCTGTTGCTCCAGGCTGGCTGCAACCAGAGAAAAGCATGGCATATCTTTATGTGTTTTAGTGCTGCATATTGTATAGCAAGTGTTCTAAGCCATAGTTCAATACAGCTAGGAGCAAACACCTGTTCCATTTAAGAATTTAAATTGCTTAGCCAAAGCAAAACTGGTTTGGCTTGATGATCTAAGTCTTTTCCAACCTTAACAATTCTATGTATATATTTTTACAAGATTAAGTCATCTCTTGACCTTTGCATACTTGTATTGGTTTAATTCATGACTGTTCCTTCACATTGCCAAACATCAGTGTAAGGAAGCATAGGCATTATTTTATTTTTTCCAGCTTTTCCATCAGTGTGTGGCGGGGTACCCTTTGAAACAGTATTATAAGAAAAATTGAGAGGAGGCTTACTATGCTTGAAAAAACCTGCTCTTTCCATTCTTTGTCCTGTAAGAAGCAGAAGCATTTATGTGAAAATGGCCCAATAATTTTTAGTGAGTGGAGTTTTTGCTCTCACAGGATTTTTTAAAGTCAAAAAGCTTTAATATTTCTTTCTTTCTTTTCTCTGGTGGCAATTCTTAGCTTTTCCCCATGTTTATTTGCTGCAACTGCTGCACTATTTCACACTGACTTGTATTAGTTTAGGACTAGAAGTTCTGGCACATGCAATGAGTTCTTCAGATGTCTTTCTTATTCCTTTTTTTATATATATATATATTAAATTTTCACATTTTTACTAAATTTCTGCACATTAAATCTGAACATATGACAGCCAAGCCTGAGTTATCTCCCAGTCTATGATGTACTGCTGTTTTTTAATATATATTTGTTTTAATTGTTAGAAAAGAACCGACAGCTTTGTACCAACAAACTGTTGTGCACTTTACATGTGAAGTAAGGAATGTTTTAATTCTTTCTCCACAGTTTGTTGTCATCATTGAAAATTTTATGGGAAAAATGTAGTTCTGTTTGTCTGGATAATATCAAGATATGTGTTGGTGTCACTATAAAATGATAAGATGTTAAAAGACTTTTTTTTTTTTTTTTTTTTTTTTTTAATATTCTTGTTTAGTCACANTTTTTTTTCTTAAAGATGCCTGTATGGCTACTATATCTGCATTTGGCTTTGGAAGTGTTTGTGTGTTGTGTTCCTCCTTGCACTACCATTTTAGAATTTACTTACATAGTCAAATCAACCAACTTGCCACAGTAATTTCATATATTTGATGTTTAAAATATATTATTATATGTCTGACTTTTTGTAACAAAGCATGTCCAGAGAAGTTGGGGCAGCCAGATTCCTGGAAGTGTTCAAAGCTAGATTGGATGGGGCTTTGAGCAGCCTGATGTGGTGGAAGATGTCTCATAGCTGGGGGAACAAGAACTAGATGATCTTTAGGATCCTTTACAATGAAGCATTCTATGACACTGATTCTATGACTGAAATTTTTATGATCCATGGAATTGGTTTTTTTCTAACAATAGAAGTGAAAAATGATAACCACTAAAAGTTCATACTGAATTAGAGTATTTGATTTATGTACAAAAGTTAGGTTTACGTGTGAACATTTTGTGCAGTTAGTGCAATTTTACCTTTTTTTCCTGTCTTTGCATGACAATGTATAGCAAGTGAAGCAAGCAAGCAACTTTCCCTCTGCTCTCATAACTCACTGATACTCTTCCATACCCAGGCAATTCCTCCTCCTGGTTCTCTACAAACCTTGGTTGTTCCTTGTGTAGCAGCCCCCTGAGTCCACCTGCACTGTGTGTAGAGCTGCAGCCAGCAGCAATGCTGGGGGATGTCCTGTGCAGGCACACAGACACACACATGCTTGTACCTCCTACGGCCACAACGGCCCACCAGATCTGCACGAGCCAAAATCAGCACTTCATTGGCACCACATCTGGTCCAGCAGAACAATATACTCATTAGTGGACACACACTGATGGATAGCTTCATTGGATAGCACTGGATAACTCCAATGGATAGCTGATGGCCCCCAGACCTACAGAGACCCATTATGTGGCCACCATTCCAAGGCTTGGTCAGATAAGCAAGTGAACCTGCAGCCATATTATCATTTCTGTTTCCTTCACTTTCGCCTTCTCTGTTTTAAATCATGCCCAGAATGAGATCTAAAGTGAATACACATTCCTTTGAATGTGTATTTTTTTTGAAAGTCCTTTGAAAGGACTTTCAAAGGCATGTGTCTTTCAATTAATGGCTCTTTTACCTTACAAACCCAAGTGTGACTGATACCAAAATCCTATTTAAAATAACTAGATTTGCATTAGATTTTCTCTGATTTAGAACAAAGCAAATATTTCCATTTTATAATAGTTCAAACAACCAAGGAGGTGTGGAAATTTTTTTGAGCTTCTCGTAGATAAAAATTGGAAAAAATGTGATGCTGTGGAATTAATAATATATACATTTGCTATTCATTTTCCAAATACCATTTTAAGCATGTTGTCCATAATTCCACAAAGTGCAGTATGCACAGTTTTACCAAAGCTGTTTTTTAATTTTAATGTAATTTCTTTTTAAGACCACATAGTAAGTAAGTAAAACATTTTATAGTCTGCAATTATTAGTGTTATGTGGAGAATCTGAATTGACTTTTTTTACCAAAATTATTTCTTATTTTAAAGTAGACAAACCAAGAACATATTTTAACAAAATGATGATTATCTTAACTATAAAAGAGTTTAAAAAAATTCCCAACCATTAAAGTTAATACTTTCAGAATGATTTATATTTCTGCCATTAAAAGGCTGTGCAAGGCAACACAGAGTTAAAATAAATTCCTTTATGACCAGTTGCTAAATCCTTTATATACACACCATTAAAATAAAGTATGGGAGGAAATATGTGACTCCATCAGAAATTGAGGTCAATTAGTGACTCCTTATGAAAAAGCAGTGAAATTGATTTGTAACTGTATCTCTTCAGGCTGGTGCCATTCTGTAAAGTTAATAGTAAAGACTGAATTCTGACAAGGAGAGTCATTACAGCACTTCATAGGCAAGAGTTATTCATTACTTTAAAACTTATTATCTTGAATTTATTCCCTTCTGCTAAAAAGATTTGTCATGTCCAAGAGATTAATGATTCTGAATACGAAAGAGATGGCTGACATAAGTTGTAGTTCTCTGTGTTTTCAAGTGATTTACATGCAATCTGGGTCCTTTTGTACAGCTTTTAAAAATTACTGCTCTTGAATCTCACACCTTTATTTATTAATTTCCCTTCAAGAGTGTGGCACCAGAGGGCTTTAAAATCTCCTGCTTATATTTAATAAGGAACTTGGAATGTACTGTATTTTAATCAGTTTTATTTCACTTGCATTTATATTTTAAATTATCTAATTTGTTTAATTTATTATTAACTTAAACATATCAGAAAAACTCTATTTTCACCTCTCTGTCTATGTCTGCCTAGAAAAGCATTCACTAGATAAAAGTAGTAAGAATTTAGTGATCTTTTAATCCCTGAATTGTAAAAGTTTAAAGTCTGATGGATGTGTGTTTATGATTCCTCTCTAATCATCTGTCCAGAATAAAAGTTGTAATAAACCAAAAACCAAATTCCCTTTTAAGCAGAAATTAGCCAAAACACTGTAAACTTGGTGAAAAATATGGATAACATACTTGCTGAGAATTAGAAAATTACTGGTCGAAAGTGCTCAGAGAATTTCCTAGTTTGCACTATTACATTGCATAATGCTGAAATGCCTGATCTTTCCTACTGAAATATTATTTCATACTGGAATTTTGGCTTCTCGTTTTTGTTAGGCGATTGATCCATACATGATGTTTACAGCATCCTAATGCTCCTAACTAATGAACTGTATCTCATTCAGAAAAGGTGAGTGGCTTCAGCACTCACAGTTTGCATTCAATTTCTGCTGTGTACTCAGATGGATTACAAAGGCACCACACTTCTAGTAAAAACATGTATGTAATAGAGTAGAGGGATTATAAGAAAAGTTTCCTCCCTTAAATTCACCCAAATATATTTTGTGTGCATGATGAGGTTGAGTTCCCTGCAGTACCGCTGGTGTTGGTCTCCAAGTGCTTTGGGGTTGTGCTCAAGAACTGTTTCACTGTACAAATGTGCAATGAACCCGAAAGAACATGAGTGGCAATTTCCAAACTGCTGTGAGGTTGGGAAGAGAAGGGAGAATCACTGTTCTTCAGATTAACTGTGTTATCACAGGAACGACATACCCCTGCTGGAGTGAGGACACTCCAGGAGAAATGAAGATATTCAGAGATCTGGAACTCTTCCTATCAGGACAGACTTAAAGAGTTGGGGTTGTTTGGCATGGATGGGAGAAGGCTTCAGGGAGACTTTAGAGCACCTTCCTGTACCTAAAGGGGCTGCAAGAGCTGGAGAGGGACTTTCAGGAAGGGCATATATTTATAAGACAAGTGGCAATGGCTTTAAACTGAAAGAGAGTAAGTTTATACTGGATATTAGGAAAAATAAAAAAATCTTTACACTGAGGATGGTGAGACACTGACATAGGTTGCCCAGAGAAGCTGTGGCAACAGCTGCTGCATCTGTGGAAGTGTTCAAAGCCAGGCTGGATGGGGCTTTGAGCAATCTGATGTAGTGTAAGGTGTCCCTGCTCAGGGCAGGGGGATAAAGACTAGATGGTCTTTAATGTCCCTACCAATCCAAATCATTCTATGATTCTATGAATCAATGGTCTTCACAAATCTCATGCTTGAGAGCACCAGTTGAAGTATAAAACATACCAAAAATTAGAATCTAAGGCCAAAAGAAACAGTCAAGTAAAGGAAAGAGTTCAGCAGACTCAAGGCCTGAGTGACACCTCTTTCCACAGAAAGGAAATAGGTTTGATTTCTAGAAGTAAGACTTGGTAAGTATTAAGGCAGGAGATTTCAGGACATGCTAAAGAGCTGCATTTCATCATAGATAATGATCTCAAAAAATGCAACCTACTGTAATAATGGACTCTATCTTTTCATAATTATCTGTACTGCTACTATGTGAGTGTGTGTGCATGAAGGTTTGCATTTCTACATGTACATCTGAGGGCTGAGATGTCCAAATATGATGTTTAGAGTCTTTTGTCTGGCCTGCCAAGGATGTGGGCAGACCTCTTTATGGGCCACTGCCTTGGGACCAGGAAATATTTTATGCTTGACCACTTCCATTAGCAGGCTGTAAATATTCCATATCCATTTGTGAAAGCCGTCATGGAAAATAAACAAGGTTTTGGGAGACATGGTTCCCTTGTGTTGGTTACATGTAATGAATACAGGTAAATTATGAAAGCTTGTTCCAGTTTAGTGCTGAATCCTGGTTATAACCCTCTGTTCTTTAAGAAGAGTCCTGGGCATCAAGAATCAGACTTTTTCTCTCTTTTCATAGATGATTAGTTCTATTTGAATGAAAACTTACACTAGAGATCTAAGCACAGTCATACATTTTTCTTCTGTCTTTCAGAGCACGATAGATTGAGGATGTGTGTGTTTTCTCTTTTGTGAATGTGATTTCTGATTAATTTCTGCATCTTAGTCTTAATGTGAAGCAATCTCTGTGAAAGTATCGTAAATCTGTACATGTCACATAAGATTGCTGTTCCATTATTTTTCTGCAGCAACTTTTGCTCTTACCCTGATCACCCAAACAAAACAACCCTTCATGACTCTGAAAATACACTATACAGGGTTATATATATGAGAGGCAAGTGGCATACTTAAATAGTCCACCAGATTTTTAGTGTCAGTAACCGAGAGTAGTTTTTCTGCACTCCTACATGGACAGTCCTAGCATGGAAGGTTTTTCAATTTTTCATATCCAGAGTGCCTTTTTGCTTTGAAAAAGAACAATCTTATTCTTAAAATATTAGCCCCTGTACCAGCCTGAGCCTTACTTATTAAAAAATAAGACCATAGTCAAAAGCAGTAACTTTCCCATGCCACCAGTAAATCTGTTGGGACCAGATTTCCGAACACTCAGAACAGCTTGGGTACAACGTGACCTGGAGGTCAAAAGAAAGTTAAAGCAGAATAAAAGGAATGTATAAAAAAGTACACTGTCTCTTCCATACAAACAGCTTGTGTGGATATTTCCACCTGACATTGAGGAAGACTTTGGGTGAATTTTTGTTATAGATATAAATAAATTATTTTAAATTGCATATTGATGTAATAATGAAATAATTTAGTGGCTGCACTGCAAGCATCCCCCACATCTTTTTTTTTTATTGCAGCCTTACTTCTGTGGTTTTTCTTGTGCTAATTATTCTAGTGGAAAAGTTACTGTTAAGTTTTCAATAAACTGAAATTTTTGACTAGAACTGGGTCAGAATTTTGAAAACTTTTGCTTGCAGTGACTGTCTATGGGAAACAGATATGCACAAGAGAAACCAATTATTTAAAAAAATTATATGGGTTTTATTTACCTAGGATCTGAAAACAGAACATTTTTCAGATCAGATCTGTGCAGGGAGAGAACAGAAGGCCTATTTATCGTGTGTTGGCCTGTAACTATTATGTGGATGCAGTTAAAGTGAAAAAAATCCAACAGAAGTAAATTATTTGCTTCTTGGTTTAGTTCTGTTGTAAATATAGTGTTTAACATGGAAGCTTCTCTGTTCACTTGTACCATTTTATTAACTGCTATCAAATCCAACTGCTTACCTTCTGGTATTGTTTCAGTTGACTAATTCCCTTTTAATTAGTAGGACTTTTTATGATTATTTTCCTTAACATTTTAGGTAATCAGTTTCCAAATGCCTGGGAAAGTAGCAAGGAGAAAGAAAAGAAAAAATGTACCAACACAATTAATTTTGTTTAGCATCAGTATCCTCCAAAGGTATCAAATGGAGAAAGTGTCCTTCAGTAGCCCATTCACCTTCAGTAAAGCACTATCATATCTATATTCTGATATGGTGCTGATTCTAATCAGTGGATTCTATTATAGGCCTTTAAGCAAAAAAAAAGAAAGTGCTGATGAAGGCCATAAAAATAAATGAGGCTTATTGCTTCTTGACATCTTTAGCACTTTGTGAGGTTTCCTGAGTGAGCAGGGGTAGCAGACAATAGCTGGAAGATTGTGTGTAAGATAATGAGAAAAATAAATGCATCCTCGGAAGCAGCCAGCAGTAACTATGGCTAACATTCATTACGCAGCGTCTGGGCTGCTCCCAGTACGATGTTATTAATTTGTGGAATGAGCTAAGAGGTGTGAAAGAAAGCTGATGTTTGCTCCTAACCTTCCTGGCCATCATTTTGAATATTAACAGAGAGGTCAAATGCATTATCTCCTTGAAATTCTCTCTCTCTCTCTCGTCTTCCTTTGATGAGAAGTGGAGCACAACATACCACTTAGAAGAAAGGGATGTGGGAAGCACCTCCTGCCTTCACTTTGGTCAAAGGAAAAAAAAAAATAGAACTGAATGGATAGTAGGTGATGGAGATGAGTGTGGGAGTTAGACCGGCCAGGACTGACAGTGAGTTGGCCAACAATGAAGTCAGCATCAATCTGAGGCTATGGGAAACAGGGTGCTAGGAAGGGAAACATCTTGTTAGGTTACGGCTAAAAGAATGGGATTGTGGGTATGGTTATGTTAATATAGTTGTTCCATATAAGGTTATGTTCTGAGTTCTTGCACATGATTGGTTAACAATGCTTTACATATAAGGTAATGTTCATTGGCTCTCTGCCCACAGATCACACTGTATATATAGTTATGTTTGCCCCACTGTTGAGTCTTTTGAGGTTCCCCATACTGCCTTTGGCTCAAGTTCCTTTGCTGGCTCTGGCTATTTATTAAAGTTATTTTCCAGGCTAACTCGATCGTTCCTGTCCCTATTTCAATTGCCACCTCGTCTGCTCTGGTTTGTGTCACATCACTGGCAGCAGACAAGGGTGTGTTTTAGAGATCATATCATTCCTCAAATTCAAAAGAGAATCTCAGTTCCCTTTCCAGGACTGTTCTGGGAGTGAGATTTTAATAGCAGAATACATGAGAAAGTGAGTATAGTATTTAACTGTTCACACAGCCAATTCCTGTTCTTGTATTCACAGCCTCTCAGGAATAATCCGCACCATATCTACTTTTGTGTGTGGGTAGGTCAGTATTTAGTTGTTCTTGGGATGTAGATCAGATTTACAATGTAGTGGGATTTACACTTATACTTCCATAGTGCTGAAAACCAGGCTGTATATGTGCTGTATGTATGCATGGCAGCTTCTGCCTATTGTGGAGTTTATGTAGTTTAATTATTTGTTATGAGGTAACTGACCAGAAATAGACTCAGACTGTGATTACTGACATAGCAAAAGAGCACAGTCTTAATCACAACTTGGAGTATTTTGAAGAAAACATGTGATTTGCAACTAAATTTACACTGACTATGCATGTAGGTCATTTGATGTAAAAACAGCATGAGCAGTGTTGTTGATTTAATAGGGAATTTAGTGAACAGGAATTCTACACCAAAGACATTTTAACTCCTTCCTGTACAGACCTCACAGAGAAATACACACACACACACTCAGTCCAAAGTATTCTAAGTAACTCTGCTGGCTTCACTGGGAACCAGTTTAAAGTTAAGCACACATAATTCCAAACCCAAGGATTTTTTATTTTTTTAATAGGCTTGCAATCTGCTCACAGAAATTTTACAATCAGAAGAAAAACAAAATAATTAGATGGTTTATTTTCTGTTTCTTACTCATTTTGATGTACTTGAACATAAGAAACAAAGGCATAGATATGGCAAGATAAAGTGCTTCCTAGCCTTTTACATTTGTACTTCTTGATCTTGAAGATCCAGCAAGGAATGATAACAGTATGTACAATAAACTGGGACAAAGTGTTAACATGTCAGCCCTACAAAGGAATGGTTGAGAAAGTGGGAGAGAAATACAGTCCCTTTGCTCACTCACTTAACAGTGATTCTGTTCAACTGACATTAATCTATTTTCTGAAACAGAGAAAGTGCCAAAGGAAGGGATTTTGTCTTTGTTCAAATATTTTGTGACTGTACTTTGGCATGTTTATTTTGCTGATCTGTGAAAGAAGTGTGGATATGCTCCGAATCTGGAATGCAGAATGATTAGGAAGAAGTTAAAGCTAAGACCAAACAGAATATTTGAGAACGAAACTCAGTCTTCCCTTGAAGTTTTCTTTCGGGTGTTTTGTTTGTTTGTTTTTGTTTGTTTGTTTGTTTGTTTTTGGGGGGGTGGGGTTTTTTGTTTATGTGTGTGTGTGTTTGTTTTTGTTAAAATGTACTCAGATATGAATTCCTGCTAATTTTGCAAATAAATTTTACAAAAGTTACAAAAAAGCCCTCTTCTATATGGCTTTGCATAAGAAGCCTTAACTATATCTTTAGAATATTTCCAATTTTTTTCTTTTCTTTCACACTTTTGCAAGGTTTAGACTGGAAGCCTAAACCAGTAGTTTCTACATCTGATATATTGAATATCTACATATTGAGTCCCAACACTTGATGCTTCTATTCCATTAAGGACTCTTCACCATGAAGGTCTCAAATATTGAGTTTTTTCTTTAATTGCAGATTTTTCATAATATTATGAGCTAAGATAATACAAAGCCTGTGAGCCACCAATTTAATCATTTTTAAAGAGAAGTGGCTGACATTGCATAGAAAAAAAAAAAGATGGTGCAATTTGAGCAATTTGCAGAGGTAGATTATATCAGACTAGATATCACACTAGATGGCTTTTACTGAAAATTAATTAATAAGCAGAAGAAATGTAGTGCTAAATACAGAAAATAATTTGGCGTGGAAACACATTTGACACTTATTTAAAATCGAGGCAATATTGCTCAGTGGAGAAACTATAAAAGTGGGGAGTTGATGGCAAGTTCAACTCAAAGGGAAACATTAGTCTAGAAGAAGGATACTACTGAAATTTCTCAAAAATCAATTTTGGAAACAGTCATGTTTAATAGTTTTATTTATGATCTTGGCATAGAAGCAAAATTGGGAAGCATCCTTTGGAGGACAGAAGAGTATTGCCTCATCATAGTGAAGGAACTTAATGACCTTGAGATCAAACATAATAGGAACAGGATGAAATTCATAAAGTGCAAGGGTCTAGTATAAAATAAACTTGGAAGCTTAGTTTCAAATCTATCTACTATCATCTAGGAATACATTAGTTAGAAAAAGCTGGAAGAGAAAGGCCTTGGTGAGAGGACCTTATCAATGAAAGGTTATTCATTTTCAACATGATTCAACTGTGAAAAAGTCAAATATCTTCTTAAGATGTACAAGTAATTTTTAACACAGATTTCATAAGAATCATTGTGCATGAATTTTCATCTCAAGAAGAGAGTACATTTCTGATGATATGTATTCAAGAAAAATGTATCAAACTATATAAAGATTTTTTTTTCATTATTACAATGTTCAAACATTTGAACAGTGGCTGTGGAAGCCAGTGGAATCTTAATCCTTTAGATATTCAAAGCCTGACTAAACAGAGATCTAAGCAACTTGATCTCATTGACCTTGACCAGGATTTGGGTTAAATGACCTCTGAATTATTCTGTTATTCTTTGATTCCAAATATGGTTTTGTCAGAAAAAAAAAAAAATAAATTGTAACCTAGTGGCACTAAAAGTATCACAAGATACAACACCATTGCAGATAAAGCCCTGATGAGTTTATGAAAGGTATTGTATGATTTCTGGCTCTAGAAACAGGGGACTTGCTTGGCCATATTTCATCAGTTCCTGCTCTGAAATTTCCCTGATGGCTGAGGAATTCATAATGTCAAAGATATAAACAGCTCCTAGCAAGAAAATTCTCTGTAACAAAAATCTTTAATATTTTGGACATTTTGATCAGGATGAAGAGCCTTCCTGATCCCAGATGAGGCTGTTATTTTGACCAAAGGCCTTTACACAAGACATACTCATCAGTGGAAAAAAGTCACTGTTTGGGGGGTTTTATTTTTGTTAAAATAAACAGAAATAAGCAAACCCCAATTCCATTCCATCTTCAACAACCAATACTGGATGCTTCTATTCCTTTCAACCTCTCTTTAACACAAAGTCTTAAAAGTGTGCAATAAATATTTTGGGGGCTGGAACTAGATGATTTTTCAGGTCCCTTTCAACCCAAACCATTCTGTGGTTCTATGAAATCTAACCAACAACAGTGTGATCTAGTAGAGCCTGAACTTTGTGTGTATCACTGGGAGCTTTAAATTATCTATAAAGATAATTTGTATTTTCATAAAGACAGTGTGAGAAGCAAGAGGTGAGAATGGGTAGTTGCAGTCTTTCCAAACCAATATAGAATTTCACAGATTTTTGAAAGAGCTGCCATGAAGAACCCAAGTTATATCATGTGTTGCCAAAGATAGATTCTTTCAATATAAGGTTGCTGATTGAAGATAAGATCAGTATCTACCCATAGTAAATGTTTTCCCACATCGATAAGAAATTGTGCTAAATTGCAAAAGTTAATTTTTTTAACTTTGACATCCTACCCTTGTTCACTGTATGTTTTAGCTAGAAACTCTATTAATACATTTATTCTATAACAGCATAGCTTTTTTTTTTTCTAGTTCCTATTCTTTTATGTAAATTAAGATAATTTTTCTGATCCTGGAGTATATTAGTTAACTCTGGAACAGTCATCTGCACTTTAAATTGTTTTACAGAGATTTAAAACTCCTGCATATGTCATCAGTAAAGGTTTACTGTTGATGGACTGTTGACACAAAATGTTCCACATGGTTGGATTAAATCCCAGCTATCTAGAAAATCTTCTAAAATTGTCTTTGCACACCTTTAAGAAAATCCCTTCTATCAAAGTTACACTTGACAAATGGAAGTGAGAATTACTGCAAAATTTGAATACACATAGTGATCTATTTTGTGGTAATTTCCTAAAACAAACTAGAATTTTTAAATTTTTTTTAATCTTTTAAATTTTTTAAATATAGATGTCATATGATATTAATTGAAAGCTACAGAGGCACTGAAGCAAATATCAAAACAACTTTCAGCTATCTAAAATATTGTTGCAGCAAAACCTCTCCTCCATAAAAGATGCTTTTCATAATGATCACAAGAATTACCATTTCTTTAAATCTTTAGCTGTTTACTGGTAAAATCATGAATTAAGTATGACTTTATTAACTGTATAATACAAGTTAAATACATTTGTATTTTCATGATTTATGTCTCTTCAAAGTAGTTATACTGATTATTATCAATCCCTAGAGGTATTTTCAGTTTACTGGTTTGCTAATTCACTCTTACCAATATACCATTACAAAATAGACCTTAGTTTCAGAAATCTCCTTTAACTAGTTCTCTTGGGATTCTTCCTTTTAAGTCAGCTGACTATGTTGAAAATCTTCATGCTCTTTTCTCAGAACTGAGAAACTTTTCTTTTTATCCTTTAAATAGATAACTCTTCTTTCCTATTTTGTTAAAGATAACAAGCAAAAATATCTGTAGAACATATTTGTCTTCTGTCTTTCTTGTGGCAGATTTTTCAACAGCATCTTCTCTTGCACCTTATCTTCCTTTTAGACAAAGATGCCATCTTTTGACACACACTGGTAGAAAGAAGAATACACTAATTTAAACAAAACAAAGCAAAAAACTTAAGACAGATTAAATAAAAATAAGACAGGATGAAAAAGATGATAACAATAAGCTGTTTTTCTTTGAAGTACCTAAAATCTATGGTCATCAAAGACCTGAAAATGTGTTCAGTGTCATGAGAACAAAGTAATACATTAAAATGATTTTAGTAACTTTGTACAGTGTGTATTAAATTTTCCATTAATATTTTCATAGTATTACACTCCAGAAAGAGCTATTAGGTTATCTGGCCTCTTTTGATGTTGTAAAGTATACATTTCACTGAGAAGAGTATTATTTATACTGACGGTCCTTTTTTAAAAAAAACTAAATAAGAAAGTAGTTTCCATGCAGGAATGTACTGTTCTAAGTAAAGAGTGAAAATGATAGCTCAGAATAATTAGCCCTAGTACACATTATTAGTGCTATCTGGCAGAGAAATGCCTACCAGCCAGTCCAAAACAATGCCAAGGCATTATTCATGGATGCACCAATGACCATATCCAAAAGTAAGCTGGGAAAAAAAAANAAAAAAAAAAAAACAAAAAAAAAAAAAAAAAAAAAAAAAAAAAAAAAACAAAAAAAAAAAAAAAAACCCAAAACAAACACAACAAAAAAACCCCACAAAAAAAATCCCACCTTCTCTAAATTTATTTTCATTCATCCTCCAAAGTCCTCCTTTGTGCTTTCAAACATCCCAAGGTCATAACATCGTGACATCCTATGACAATTCAGATTGGAATTATCTTTGGGTTATCTAATTAAATCTTCTCAGAACACACAATGTGTGAACACAGATCCATATTATAGAAATCTCAGCCATATGGGCACCAGAGCAACTCTCAGATTATTTCAAACAGTTTTTACAATCCTATGAAAACAGATCAACAAATCTCAGAGGCGATCCAGGCCAAATGTCATGTGCTGTAGATGAGGCTAGTCTATGAAGCAGGTCTTATGGCTAAAAGGGTTTGTGCCCTAAATAGTTTAACAATATAAAATACCCTATACTTATATGTATGTGAATTGATAAGATAAAGTAGCTCTCAGGATTTTTTTGCCATGGATTTTGAGAAAAAATTATTTGGTTTCTGTGTCAGAAGGTCAAACTTCCATATTAGCATTTTATAACTCTTAGATGCAGCTTTTTTTTTCACCCTTGTGTTTCTTTCTCCATCATTATCAGATTTCCTGTCTCTTTCTAGATATATTGTGCCTCTCACTTGCAATATCTATCTTGACATTTTGCACAGATAGTGCAAATTAATCCAGGAGAAATACGCAGAGAGACCATGTCAATATATAGGCAGGCCAGATAGGAGCTAACTATATTTCTATTTTTCTAACATACAACCATAATTTATTTTGAAAGCCAATTCTTTGATAGAAATTGCTCACTGGCTGAAAAATTCAACTGGGTCTTAATCCTGTCCTCAGAGAACAATCTGAGCAGCCAACCTGTGATATGGAGAACACTTCATGAAATCATACCCAGGGGCTGTAGATGGAAAACAGATATGGCTGAGTCCATAACGTCACTCTCATGAGGGAATAGAGAATGGATCAAACAGATGTGCATGCAGAAAATCTCTACATGCACAGCTGACACTTCTCATCACCTGCAATGGCTTGATCTGTAGGAAACTCTGCATCCATTTCAATGTGCAGGCTGTAATGCAAATCACTATTTATGTATCTGAATGCCCTCAGTAAGGTTCTTCTTTAAATAAATAAGTCAGTAAATATATTTGTATGGGATACTAGCAGTCCAATCTAAATGATATAAAGGGTCATATATTTAAAACCAGTAAATTTCTAGATTGACTGAATATTCTTTGGGACTTTCTTTAGCAAAACATCTCTAAGTACATCATGTAAATGCAATAGAATTCTAAAAAAAAGAACATATGTCTGTGTACTGCCTATATATATTCTATTCTATTATATTTATATATAACATGTTTCTGCATGTAGTAGTGAATGCGCATAGACTTTTTTTGAAGTTTTTCTTTCCGGGTAGTTGAAATTCAAAGGAAATATAGCATTGGTGGCATAATACTATTGCTTATTTTCCTAGAGGTATTTTATATTAAATTTATATGAAATTTTTATATAGTGTAGCTTAAGCATATATCTAGACATCAGATGAAGCCCACAGCTCTGAGCTCTGAATGGATTGTTTTAGGAGGGAGCAGGGAGCAGCCCAAAGCCTTATAAATACCAAGAGCTAGCCCTAAGGAGCAGACAAGGGACAGCCACCCCAGCATGGTGTGTATGTGCTAATGGACTCTGACCTTTGCATCATATTTAATACCCAAGACTTAGCATCAGACTGGTATAGCTGTGCTGACACTGGTTCTGAAGCTGGGCTATGCTCCACAATGTGTGGAGCTTTAAAACTCCTAAATCACAAATATCTAGGGAGGACTACCTTATGCCTTGAGTTACAGTCTAGAGAAGAAAGCAAGGTCATGTGGTTTTATCCCAGGGGTAACATCAAATGCTACTACAACTTAAAGGTACAGATCGTCTTGACATCAGCATTCTGGTTGTCAGAAACCAGAGGAGAAATATTGTGTGCAACAGCAGCAGCCCTCCCTTCCATATAGCAATCCATATTGGATAGCTCAGGGGAGATAGTGACATAGACTATTTCTTGCCCATTTCCATGAAAAAAATGAGGGTTCAAGGATTTGCCTTTTGCTGCAGTTAGAGCCGTAATCAAAGAAGCACTACCGTGCAAAGAGTTGAGGAAATAATCATTAAGCCAGCATGACTGACACATTTTTTACTTCTGACATGCGTGAAATGAAAGTTATTTTGTGTAATTTTCTTCCAAGAGACCAGGAAAGCAGTAGTATTTTTCAGGGAGCTAGTGGCCTGTGTATCAGAAAGCAGCAAGGTTGTAACTGTTTTCAGAAGTTCTAATTAGCTCCAATATAACCTCATTTTCTGTAGTTACAGAAAAAAAATGGTTGCTTGTCCCTTATCTAATTGTCCTTTTGTATACCTCTGCATTGATTTCTCCCAGTCATAATCGCAAGAGGGTGTGTGCCAAGACATTTTCTAAATGGGTCTTTTATTCATTGAATTCATTGCCTGGCTCTTATCAGCATTTGATAAAAGGCTGAGGAAAAAAAAATATACAAGGCCATTGTTTTCCCTTGTTAATTATTTAACATGTATAACATTTAATTTGTACATCTTCCTTGAGTAATATCCTGTGGATGCTGGTTGTATTAATGATGTGCATTTCCCTTATAGGAAAACTTTGATGTGTTTTATATATTCTATAAAACACACAATGCTGACAAGTAAATAGACTCCCCAGGCAAAGATTTGTTAATGAGTCCCAATTAGCTAAAAATCAGAAAAAAACCCCAACAAATAATACTGAACATGGAAAAATGATTTGGATGAATCTTGCATGGATTAGAGGTTCTTATTCACTGTAGATCTTGCATATGGTCACTTATGCTTTGCAATACTTTCATTAAGTCTGCACTTGGGAGTAATTACGGATGTAATAAAACTTCTGTTAAAACTCATTAAAATGTTGCTCATGAACCAAATTACCAAGAAAATCAGTTAATGCAGAATATGACAGATTCATATTAAACTAGATAATTCAGTTCAATATAAAATTAACCAAAAGAAATTGATAAAAATAAAGCTCCAGTTTTTCTCCTGGTGTTTCAAAAAGGCCATCTTCTTATTTAGTTTTAACCAACTATGTACTGTCCATTTAAACACTTCAGTCCTGGGTTACAGTAGTAATAGTATTAACCCACTATTCTACTCTTTCTTTTGCAAGTCTAGAGGCTTGTTAATGTCATCTGAAAAGGTGAAATCTGAAAAAGTCATTACTGACTAAAGAATGAAAAGATACCCCATGTGTTTGAAAACAGAGAGAATGAAATTCAGTCACAAGCTTTTCTGGTGCCTCTGCTTTTCATTTCCCAGCAAGGCTGACTGAGAGAGATTGTTGCACTTCACATCTGCTTTTGTATGGATTTCTGTAAAAGAAGCACTATCAAGCAAGCAAATTATAAATGCCTGCATGACTGAACACAGATTGATACATCTGTACTTGAAGCATATTGAAGACATGAACATCAAGACAAATGTGACTTTGTTTAGGTGTTGTACAGATGTACAGTTGCTAAAAATTCCCTAATGTATTTGGATCTTTGCAAAAGATAATGCCTCTATGAGAAATAAAATCCCTTGATTAGGACGGTCAGCCACTATCTGGGTGGTGATGAGAGTATTTCTTTCAATGGTATCTCCAGGAGCATTGGACAGGACTCCCCAAAATATTGTTTTGCTGAGTTCCTACATCCAACTGGCCCAAATTCCTAGGTGTTAATTTCATCACAAAGTACTTCCATTGCTGTTAATTATTTTTAACTATCTGCCACCAGCTCCTAAGATCTTAACTATGCCCAAAATCCTATTTTGCATGATTATTTCTGAATGGTTAAAAGTTCCCATTGAATATTTACAAGAATCCTGCCAAGGCACAGGTGAGTTAGCTCTGGAGTAGGAACACCCTCTGGGATGACAATTTCTTCACCTGATATATGAGCCCATGCAATGGAAAGAAACTGGTTGACACACAGACATGAGCATGCCTTTAATAACTGAGGGCTCCCATAACAGTTACTCACTTCCTTAGTGAAGACAGTGGTTAAAGGTTCAATCCACCATCCTGTCTCAACTTGGGCCAGTGTTTAAATTGCTTGTTGTGACATCAGTGAAGAAATTAACTGTTTTTATGCACAGGCATAGCCTGCACAGACATCTCCTTAACAGTTATAACTATAGGACAAACTTGCATCTCATTCTTACATCTTATTTATAACTTATGTTCTACATCTCTTTTCTCACCAAGAGAGATGGCCAGGAGTACTTTAAATGAAAAAGTTTCACTGAAAAATGACAACTTTCCCAAAGTGTATACAAACCCTAGAAATGTAAGAAATTGTTCCCTCTGCTTTGTTCTTGTTGTGTTTATCTTAAATGTTGGTCTAGGACTAGGGAAATTCTGTCAGAAAGAGACAGTGGCTTCAGGAGAACCTGGAATGGATCCATAATGAATTATTGTAAGGCTTGTATTCACACTTTATTTTGGCCACAATAATAAGATAAGCAAATTCTGGAACTGATCCAGGCTAAGTACACAGTCAGTAATAGGCCATTAAGATTTGGTTTATTTGTGCTTTAGATAAAGGGACTGGACCTTCAAACTAAATCAGAAGGCTTTATCTTCAGAGAAACTCCAGTTATGTGCACATAAGCAGATGTTTAAATGTAGAGTCAATATTTAAGGAACTGGCATCTGTTCCTAACTCAGCACACATTTGTTGTTCCACTCACATGGATATTATCCAGAAATCACTTTTACACCTTTAAAGTAAAGCTGGTTCCATTTCCTTGCTGTCTGGTACAAGAGAGGGAAATGCACTGTAAGCTGGCAGGGCTTAGGGTCTGCAGGTACAAATGGACATGCTGAACATTGCACAGAACTTCAGTAGAGTCTTCTTCCATGGTGGGACTTCTTCTCAGTAAAGAGCATTTTGCTGCTAGACCTTTCTAAATACCCCAAATTACTAGGCACTTGGTAAAACCATGTCCACGGATTTTCTATATAAATTAGAAATTTTAGTGATACCACAAAAATTAGAGTTGTAAAATTAGGCTACAACACAAACTGCAATGTAGAGCCTTCATTTATTTGGTGTCTTAACCATTTTTGTTTTCATTGGGTTATCCACTAAGATTTCTAAAATAGTCTGTGTTCCTCAGCTCTCTAGAAGTAAAATAACACATGAAGATTTGAAAAGGTCATTCCAAAAAATGGATATTAATCTGTGTTTGGGTAGGTTGTTTGTTTAATTTTATTCTGATATGCATGACCTGAACACACTTTAGTATCAAAGTAAACTCTGCTACAATAAAAATGTTCAGTATGGAGATTCACTGATTTTGTTTGAATCCTGGTGTCCAGATAATTTTTCTATTCTTGATACTCTAGGTCTCTATTTTGAATATGGAGCTTCGTCATTTAACTTTTTAGAATTATTTTCTGCCACAAAGAAAATAAAAGCAAAACTGGTTTTCACTCTTTATTCTTCCAAACAATTGCTCCCACAGGCATTAACTCTGGTAGAACAGTACTGAGGCAGACAAAATACTCTGGATAATTCATGCATAGACTAAGACCTAGCACATCGTGCTGCATGCACAATCCTCATGATACAGAGCAAAATGAAGGCCTGTGTGAGGCTACTAAACATGGGCTTCTTTCACGAAGCCTGATTGCATTTTTCTTTGTGTTGCAGGATTCAGGTTGAGTGAGAAGGGCAGGGTTTGTGTAACCTGTTAGTCAATGCAACTGACATAGGAAGCTTGGATGTGTGGCTCCTCTGGAACATTAAGGCTCCCTGCACGTACATGGACAAATTGTCCCATGCATGTCCCTTCTCTGAATCCAAGCAAGGCTCTGGCAACCACCTTGGGGACACTGGAACATGGTACAGTAGTCATCCCTGGAGATCACACCACTCACTGACATCCATCTCCTGCTTGCATTCACAGACCGGTTCACGCACTCTGCAGAGATCAAAGGTGACTGAATGTGGCAACTCCATCTATTCTTTCTGCACTGGTAGCTATAACCTTCTCCTTTAGTCAGCAGGGAGAGTTGGCATTTGTAGTGTCCGATTCCTTCAACATATCTTGACGGCCTAGCACAGAAAATAGCCAGTACTCTTGACCTAGATGACCAGCAGAGATGAGATAGCCTCATCTTAGAAGCCTTTAGATGCTTAAATGGACATCACATGTCATGAAAGTCTCTTACTTGCAGTGGCTGAGGTCAATGTAAAACTATAATCTATCAAAATTAAAGACTAATGTTTACATCGTAGAAACACAGAATTCTGATTTCTACCTAAGCATCTAAGCCAGACAAATCTCTCAAAGTTTAAAAAAACCCCTTAAACTATATTTGCAAGCATTTCTTTTTCACTCTTTTGAAGCACCTCTGCACACAGTACAAAATGACAACTCAAGCAGTGCTCTATGCTATAAACAGCCCTGCCCTACATAGAGCAACTCACTTCCATTTGGGAAAGAACAAAACTTTATATTCTCCACATTAAAGCCTATGTTGATTTACAGCCCTCTTTGATCAGATGATCAAAACCCACTTTAACGCTGCTCATGGAACAACCTCACTCCTCTCACATGTATCATTCATAGCTGGCAGAGATACTCAGCATCCCAGTGCTTCCTAGAGCTGTGATGCAGCCTTTGGCATCATAGTTTGCTGTCTGAAGAAAATAATAATAAGGACAAAACAAGTTTTCTTGGGACTAATTGTGACAGCTCTGAGCACAAAGATCAGGGTTCTTCCTCACAGTGCCTGAATTCAGACTTTAGTAGAGATTTCAGGTGCTGGTCCCCAGGGTAGTATGGACTATTAACTATTAAAAAAAAATTATTATAATTCTGTAGTACTAGAAGATAGTAATACACATAATAGAATAGAATTATAAAGAAGAATTGTATGGAATTATAATGAAAAATAAACAGGAATAAAAAGTTATTAAATAAGCATAATGAAACAATAACAGACAGTATTTATTGTAAAAGGATTACAAGAGATCATTCAAAATTTTAGATATCTATTTTAAGTTGTTGTTTTTTAGCTAATCATTCTAGTGTGCTTTATTTAAATGCTGTGTTAAACTCACAAAATATACTAAAATGTAGGTATTATAAGCATGTTAATATTATAAGCAATGAAAATTAAAAATTAACCAAAACAACAAGAACAAGCCAAAATCAACAAACCTCCCCCCACCCTCCAAAAAAAAAAACCAAAAAAACCCCAAACCAAATCAAACAAAACCCTCCAAAACCAAAACTAATATTTCTGCTGAGGCTTCATATCACTGATGAATTTCAACAAAGGCACATAAACTGTGAGTGAATAAATAAGTAAATAAATGGTTATGGGCTGAAGGTGTGACAAAGGAGGTCTGTGCCCATCTGGCCACACTGGTTGTTTCATAGAAGTCACCAGCACAGATGTAGAATGTCAGGAAACGGCTGTAAGGACCTACTTGTAGATACTTTGTTTGCTTTGTCACAATCTCTGCTTTTGTGGTGTCACCAAGGAAGCCCTCTGTCACCGATCATATGTACAGGGCATGCCCATGGCCAAGAGTTCAGTAGCCCTTGAGGTATTTTAGCTGATTCATCACATAACTGACCTGGAGGCACACAAGTGGCTCCTTGCACCCAGAGTGATGATCTCCCCTGCTCCCAGCTGTGACTGCTCTTTGTGTGCCACATCTTGTTACTGAAAAGCGTATCTTAATGGAAATGTCTGGATTGCAAACTTTCTGCTGGAGTGCACACAGAGAGCAGTCTGTGTAGAAATGGTTTCCAAAGTACAGATGGAAAATAAGCATTTTAATTAATGCTAACTTTTGTGTACTTGGAGAACCCTCATGCTGTAGATGTGATTCTGTCCCATTTGGTCATGCGGAAGCTAATTCTGATGAATACAGAAATTTTGCCAAAGAGAATTCATAGCTGCCTCTTTTCACCCTGGAAATTTCTTGCAATTACTGTTGTTTGACAGCTGTTGTTCTCATGCAAATTTGACAATGTGGTGCATGAGTGTCTGTGTGGTGATAATAGCTGTGTAGATCATGCTTAAACAATACAAATAAGAGCAGACAATACCATCATATTTCTGAGCTGCAATGTGATCTAAAGTATTCGCCCACTGAAATTTGATTTCAGCATTGTAAACTACTTTCTTACTACAGTATATCACTGCTTCTAAACTATAAGTAGATCACAATTAAGGTTGCTGATTTGCAAATAAACTTATTATTTCAAGAGATAATGGAATCTTACCACTAGAAATGATTTGCAGTAAATAAGAACATTAATTTTTCAACAGCTTAGTTCCGTGTTCCATAGAATCACCCTGTCTCAATACTTGAAAACTCTTTCCTAATGTCCAATCTAAACCTCCCCTGGTACAACTTCAGGCCATTTCTTCTCATTTTCTTGCTTGTTACCTGAAAGAAGAAACTGACCCCCAACTGGCTGCAGCCTCCTTTCCTGTTGCTTAGAGAGTGATAAGGTCCTGCTTGAGCCTATTTTACTCCAGGCTAAACACCTCCAGGTCTCTCAACTACTCCTCACATGACTCATGCTCCAGACCTTTCCCCAGTTTGACCAGGTGTGTCCATGCTCAAACACACACACTCACATATACAAAGTTTGCTTTCTTTTGTGTAGCACTTCTCTACAGTGTACTGTAGCTCTACTCCAAAGTGTGAACGAGAGAGTGGCTTGGATCTGCATTTCATAAGCAGCCAGGCACTTCTTCCCCAATCAGCTGCTGAATAACCTGTCCCTGTTAGCAAAGTCCTGGCTTCTTCCCTTGTCACTCTGTGACTCTTGCTTCTCTTGCTGAGATGAACTGGTATTTTCGGCTAGGAACCAGCATGGCTGACACGGAATTAGAAATTTTTAGTATTTCTGAGTGTTCAACTACACTTTGTGGGGTAATTACTTTCAGAAATGCCAGTTCAGCACAGCCAGCACCAAGCAGAAAAAGAGATGCAGATTTTCCCAGCAGGGACAGCTGGGGATGCTGATTAAGGATGGATGAATCTGTTTGGGAAAACAAATCTGCCTAAGCCACAATTCTGCAAAACTTTTATATTAATTCCTGTGTTTGTCAAAATGTTTGTGTCCCTTTCAGGCAGAGGCCTCGGATTTTTTTGCTTGTTTCTTTTGTATTGTTCCTTTGCTGTTGCCACCACACAGTTTTCTTCCAAGAACTATGGTCTGGTGACTGAAAAATGTTAAATTGTCTGATCACATTCATGCAGATTCTCTAATAGTGCTGTTCTCTGATAACATCTTTGGCAACCCCATACAGCATCTCTCATCAGCAGCAGTAAATGTCATGGCCCAGAGAATAATGGTGTACAGTGAATCAGCAGGGAGATTTAGAAACTGCCAACAGCTTACATTGTTTTCTGCTGCATATCTTTATCAAGGATCCTATTAGTGTCTTTTATTTAAAAAAAAATACAGTTGTATATTGGGATTCTGAAAATAAAAGACTGCCCAGATGACTGTGAGGAAAAAAAAAAGCCACAACCAACCAGCCCCTCAAATGCAGTAGACATTAGTGAAAACTATCTTGGTACAGCTCATAGAGGTAATTGCTTCTTGGACCACACAAAAAGATGCAGTGACTATTTCTGAAAATCTGAGGGTACCTCACTCACCATCATGTTCAATATTTGGAAATTGATGTGCTGTCCATCATGCAGAATCCTCACTAGTGTGGGGCAGATATATTAATGCATATATTGATTTCTGGTAATACTCCCCACTAGCCTCAAAACTTATGAAGCCCTTTTGTATCAGAGCAGATCTAAAAGATGATTACAGAACAGAATTAAAACAGTGAGTCCAAACCAAGCAAGACAAAATACTATTTCATTACTTGAATGGAACGATTTGGAAGAAACATTTCACATTGTTATATTTGTAGTGTTGGTATTAAACAAGGACAGTAATATGTCTTTATAGTATTCCTCTGATTTGAGGATGTTTAATAACCAATTATTGTGGTAAAATATTTTAGGCAATGAGCTTCTCTGTTATCTGGGTTTTCCCATCAACTTTGGCGCATATGGATTGCTCACTCAGAGCCCATATAACCTTTTTTTTTAGGGATTGTGTAGTTGAGACAGATTGCATGCACTGGTGAAAGGAATTCTGGAGGTCTCACTAGAGGCTTGTGCCTTCAGAAATTGTATTTAACAGACGCAAAGCAAAGACACTTCCTTAGTGTGCAGGATTATGCTGAATCTGAGCACTGAGTGAAGGAAGCACTGCAAGTGACCACCTTAATGTAAAATCAGAATTCTTTGTGTAGGAAGAATGGTGACGAGCTCCTGACACAGCATTTCCCACAAACACAGGAGATCTCTTTGCTGGTTTTATAACAATTTGTTAAATGGAAGTTAAAAGGAAAGGAGCAGGATTAACTCTGTCAAAACCAGAGCCAGAGCCTAGCCCATCACACTAAGTTTGTCAGGATGTGCAAGTGACACTCCCTTCTCTGGCTTCAGGTTATCAGTGATTTACATTAGCATTTTTCTTCCCAGCCCTCATTATGCCTCCCATTTCTCACTGAATTTCCTACATGGCAAGTGTCATTGCCCATCTGCCTCCATGCTGATAGAAGCAAAGCCACTGCTGATTTCTGTCATAACTAAACCTTGTGGCAGAACTCTTGCCTGGATGAATTCATCTATAGATTGTTGTGGTTGAGAGCAGCACAGAAACTTGGGCTCTTCTAGCAGACTAGAGCCAAAATGAACCCAGCTCAACTAGATATCACAAAGAGACAGAATTAATAAACTTTTATTTCCACTACAAAAAAAACCCAAAACAACAACAACAACAACAAAAACCAACAAACAAAAAACCCCAAACAAACTGGTGTGTTCTAAACCCAAAGCAAACCAAAACAAAACCCAAACATATAACTGGAAATGCTGCAGAAAATGAAGCCAGGCCTGCAAGACTTAGATGGAGAGAAGAATCAGAACTTGTCACTAGAGGGCAAGGTGGTATCAGATAAGAGGGTGGATGTTCCCCTGGGAGAGAGTGAAATATGGGGACAAGAGCATGCCACCATGGGAAGAGGGACTTAAAAATAGCAAGGCAGCCTGGTGAAGCATAGCAGAATGACAAATTGGGTTTTACTGTCCTTAGTCATCAAATTGACCTTCTGGCTCAGGAAGAAAAGGGAGAGGAGCTGAAGAGGAGCATGTAGCTGCTGTGACTTGATAAGCGATGCCAACTATAAAAGTCAGACCCAAGCTTTTTCTGAATGAAAGAGAAGTGATGGAACCATATCCATAATAAAGGTGGAGAAGGGGGAGTGGCGGATGGGAGGGAAATAAATACAATATACTGGCTGTCTGGGTTTCAAACAAACCTCTGGAACTGTTGTATCTATAGCTTAAATCAGAAGTGTTTTCAGTGTCTCACAAAACAACTCTAGAAGCTCTCAGTCAATAAATTTTTACTTGATTGAAATCTCTGTCTCTCAAATACACACCGAAAAGTTACCCCTTAAATCACTCTGTGTCTGTCTAAGAGTGAGAGAAAGAAGGGGAGAAACTACATTTCTCTAACTTCTAATGTAAGTTTGGTTAGTTGAAAGCAGTATGGAACTCCTGAATTGGTGAAAAAACACTCTTTTAAAAATCAATAAATAAGCTTTTAAATTTGAACCCCATATTTGGCCAACTTTGATTAGAGAATAAAGGTAAGTAGAATAGAAGAAAGATGAATCTGGGATAGCAGACTGCTGAGGGTTAGGTTTTAAGCAGCTTTTAAAAGCTTCCATACAGGGACTGTTTTTTTTTAATCCATCCAGAATGTGAACACATTGGCCTAAATTGCTTAGTACACACAGATGGATCCTTGGTCCAATAGCAAAATAACCAAAATGACCTGGTGTCCCCACACAGAGCAGATTGGCTGGATCTACAGCACAGAGCATCTTTCTTGTCTGGGGCCCAGGGGACCTTAAGACAAAACAGTTAATTGGTGCCTGAAGTTGTTTATGAAACACTATGAGGATTATGTTGCAGCCTGCCAGAAGTGTGCTGTTGCATATTTGCGTGGTACAGCTGTGTCCATCTGTGTGTCTATGTGCTGTGGATGCAAAGAGCAACTCCATTTTGTCCTCTCTTTTCCCAGACCCTCCTCAGCCCTGCTCCCAGCTGCACCACATAGGAGCCGCCTCTGGTGCTCTTCTCTGTGCTTTCACTGAGCTGATTTAATTTACCAGGTTTGCAGGATACACATACTTGTTTTGGAGTGTAATTTTCTGTCAGTTCAGTGGAAAAATCCCCATGATGGGGGACTAGCTGGGCACTAGCTCTGGCATAAGCAAAGCAGCAGCATCTGATAGAAGCAGGATAAACCTGCTTCTCTGCCCTGGGGAGACATTGCACAGTCTCAATGTATCATTGAACGGTGCTCTTTTCCACTTTTTTATTAATAAATCATTGATGTGTAATCAACAATCAGACCCATCCAGCCATGAAAGCTAATTATAGGTTTTGATATTTAGAATTTGAATAAAACTGTCAATATTTTTTGGGTGTCTCATCCCAAGTAATAATAATCTTGAAAAGTTGGAGTCTGGGAAAAGAAAATCTGCAGCAAAGATCCGGAGAGCTTTTTAAGCTCCGTCTTTCCCAGTGAAAGTTATGGATTCAGACAGATGTGCATAGTAAAGCTAAATGCAAAATAGTTGAACACTACTGGAAATAGGATCTAAAACAAGAATGAGGTGTTCTGTAATAAAAAACAATAATTGGGACTGAAGTGAATAACTAATTGCCATTTCCAAAATGAGCTTTATTCTCTTGTTTACTACACAGTAAACCAAGAATAATTCCACTGTATTTTACTGTGCTAGTTATACAACTGAATCAGAATTTGAGCTTCTGCTTTATTGCTGGATATGAAGAGCAATGAGTTGAAACAGCAATGTGAATCTTTCTGAATGAACAGAATTGTTTCATTTGGGAGGCCATTCTGAAGCCAATAAAATTGTGGTTGGAACTAATTCTGTCCGTATGCTACATGGGACAAAATTGCTCTTACTGGTGTGTATGTATTTACAGCCTTTGGCACAATGGGATTAAACTGTTTTCTGGGATCCAGGTCATGCTCATTTCCTAATCTAAATAGAAACCATCATAGAATCATAGAATGCCAGATTGGAAGGGGATAGGAAGGAGATAGGAAGGTCCAACCTTCCTTGGTAAAAGCAAAACCACAAGTCTTGACAAGATGATCCAGCACTCTGTCCAATTATATCTTCAAAGTGTCCAACATTTGGGAACACACTTCTTACCTAGGCAGATTATTCCAATGGCTGATTTTTCTCATTGTGAAAAACATTCTTCTAGTGTAAACCAGAATCTTCTCAGGAGTAACTTGTACCACTCACCTTTTCCATGGTACTCCTTGTAAAAGGAAATCTTCTTTGTAGGTAGCCTTTAAATATTGGATCATAGTGATGTGGTCTCCTCTAGGTCTTGTTTGGTCAAGGCTGAAGAAAGCAGTTCTCACAGCCTTTCCTCACGTGGCAGACTTTTCAGTCCTTGGATAATCATTTTGGCTCTTCTCTGGTCCTTTTCCAGCCTGTTTACAATTTTTTTTTTTTTTTAAATGGAGGGGGCGAAAATTAATTTCCATGTGTGCTCTGGAAAGCACTGAGCAGAGCGGTGTAATGATTTCTTTATCTGCTGAAGCATTCTTTGATGCAACCCAGCATACTGTTGGCTTTCTTTGCTGTAGCACCACCCTGGTCACTCATATGGAGCTTGTGTTCACCAGAAGCTCCTGGACCCTTTCCTCAGAGCTTCTCCCCAGCCAGGTATATATCCCAGCCTTGCTGCAGTCTTGAATTATGTTTTGCCAGGTGCAAGACCTTATACTTGTTGAACTTTATAAGCTTTTCATTAGTCTACTCTTCCAGCCCATTCAAATTATCTTGCAGGGTGACTGTCCCTGCTAAAGTCCTCCCTTCTTCACAGATATATCTGTAATTATAGATGGGGCACTGGGACTATAGTTTTTAGTTGGACATAACTGAAAACATGATTTATCATAATTTGCAAACTGTTAAAAGATATTATGAGTTAGGATAAGCCAGTGGCTTTATTTCAGTCACATTGTTTGGGACCAAAGCTCTGCCTGTGCAATTACCTCTCCTTGATAGCAGCAGAGAGCTGAGGGAAGGTTGCACAAACTGGACAAATATAAATTTTCCTTGCTCCTGTGACTCTCCCAGACATTAAACTTTTACAGGAATTATGTGAACCAGAAATGATTTTTATGTATTTTAGTAACACCCAATTGATTTCATTCCTGTGTGCTTGTCTGTTCATCCTTTGAATCCATGCAGACTTTTCTTGCAGATATATCTTATGACAAAGAGTTCCACATCTTCCCTCTGTGTTATGTGGAAAACCATCTTATTTTGTTTGCCTTTAACTTCTCTTTCATCTGATGTCACCTATTTCATATACTGGAATAGATAATAAGTCATCAACCCTATTGATCTTCTTCATATAAGAGTTTTTTATGCACCCACAAATTACAACCTCACAATTGTCTATTCTCCCTTGCTGAAGAATTTAATTGGTGCTTCACTTTATGGAAGCATGACTATAACTGTCCCAGGAAAAGTCCATATGCAGAAATTAATTTCTAGCTGGATAAATTGATCTTGTGTTTTTACATTTTAACCTAAAATGTAGGGAAAAAATGCACAAGATTTTTGTGATTTTGAATATATTCCAAGTCAGTCCTAGGAAAAGACCATCATTTGTCTCCATCCTTGTGACCTGTGAAGAGGGTCACTCTTTGAATAGAGTAAGCAGATACGTCATTGTGCAGAGCACTTTCCCAAGGTTTTGTCAGCTTTCTAATTCATGCATCATTCACTCCTAGCTCTAGTAATCACACAAAGTAACATTTCATTGATGTGAAGTTAAAAAGCTTGATAAGACACTGAGAAATAATATCTGAACACAGTCGTGCTGAGTTTCACTGTACTGTGCTACCCCAAGGAAATGCTCCCAGTAATGTGGTATCTGCTTACTGCAAAATAAGTGACTGAACTGGAGTTTATTTTTTAATTTTCTTTACATTTGGGAATCCAAACTAAAAACCTGACTGAACCGAACCATATCACTATACAAAGACTGTAACTGAGATGGGTGTGCATCAAAAAAAATGTTATCAGGATACACACTTTTCTCTCTTCATACTGGTTATGAAGAGGAACTCCAGTGTGAATTTTTCCTAACAGATAACATTCTCGCTGTGCTGGAGTCAATGTTAGTAAGCCACAAAAATCAGGATTAATTTAAATTTGCATCACAGGTGGTGCAGAATATTGACAAAGGGATTTGAATTGCAGTTGGCTGTCAAAATGGCACACTGGTTATACAAACACAAATGAACCCAGCATCAGTCAGTGTGGGGCTGTTTGCCAATGGTGCTAAAGTGGTGATGGCCTGCAAAAAATGTTATGGTCTTAATATTTATATGTACTAAAAGGCACATTTACATTAAAGTTATAGATTTGGCAAAAGTAAGCACTTAAAAATTTTTAATGAAAAAAATATTTATTTGAGGTTGTCTATGCAGCATCCCGATGTTAAATTCTTTAATGATATCATCACTTAACATTTTTCAGGGTGCTTCTCTTTGATAGATTAATTGCAACAGGAATCATAGGTTTATATTTTTTCTCAATTTCAGTTATCATTTATAAAGACTACAACAGCATTCTTAAAAGAATGACAAAGACCATTTCTTTAAAGTGTTACATGATATATGAAGCAGTTTGCATGAAATTAGTTCACCGGAACATTAAAAAGTGTTGTCATGAGGTAATTTTTTTTACATTTTAGGAAGTGATTTAATTCTTCAGTACATCTCCTTTCTTCAGTCCACTACTGCACTGTAAGAAGCTGAAAATAATTTTTAGCACTCTTTTAAATTATGTTATTTTTATCAGTTCCTAGTGGTTTTTTCAAGTTATTATTCAAGAATAAATAGATAGTGAAGGAAGGCAGCTGGAGTGGTAGCGGAAATGAAATGATGGGCTCTCTTTCATGCGCTGTATTTACACAAACTGTGATTAAGTGAAGTAACCTAACTCGTAACAAAAATCTATTATAAGGATTGTGCTTTTCTTTAGGTGCTGGTAGTCCATAAGCAATCTTAAGACCAGATGTATGATAAAAAGAATATCATGAATAGAGATAGATTTTACGAATGCTATTTCCAAACTGGGGTCACAAAATGGATAACTGCTGGTGGTGGCAGGGTATCTGAAGCATAACACAAGATAAAGGAACTTGACTCAAAAAATGTGCTCCAATATACAAGTCTGTCACCTGTGTAAGAAATGTGTGTTTATTCTTTGGATGAAGCTAAGCACAAATTGTAAGTGCTGAGTCTAGTGCAAGGATCACTGCATAAAGTTTCACTGTAGGCCCTGACAACTCTGTGAACAGGAAAATGCAGTGGTGTGGAAAGGCACACACTCACCATAAAATGTAATGGATATGAAAATAAGAGGCCTTTACTTGCAGATATGGTTTGGGGAAGGAAAAACCAGAAGCAGTTGTCTAACCTTTTGGTCTTGTTAAGGACATATGAAAAACAATTCCTATTTAAACAACAAGAGTTGTTTAAGACAGAGAGATAAAGCATCTCTTGAAGGGGGGGAAAGAAGAAAAGAAAATTTCCTGAATCCATAGAGAAGCTGGACCAGTTGAGAATATTGTCAAAGAGAAACTTGTTAATGGTTCTATAATTTTTCAACTTTTATTTTAACATCTTTCTTAAACTAAATTCACAGTCTTTCTTTAATCTTATTTGATTTGTAGAGGAATCTGGCTCAGTAAAGCACTCCGTACCTTTGGACATATTGACTCTCTTAATAGAAGGAAACAACAATCAGAGGAGGTCTACAAACCTTTCACACTTTGTATGATACAAACCATAAACTCATCTTTACAAATACTGTCTTGAATTAATGAACATTTATATTAATCTCCTTTTGATTGTGGCAACAAGCAACTGATAAATCCCACTTGCTTGTTGCTATTGCCTGCTCCTTGCTTTTGGGGTGTGTATGTATTCTTAACTCTTTAAAATGAAAGATGCATCTTCCTTTTCATGTATTTTACATGGTTTGATCTTCTTGACCTCTTGCACGAGTTTCAGAGGACTCTTTTCATTACTTGAGTCTGTTGGGGTTTCCATTTCAACAGTCACTCCTTAAAAAATAATAGTTTTGTGGTACTGAAATTAGCAGTCCATTATCTCCAGTACAATAATGACAGCTGCATGACAACTTGCAAATTAATGGTAAAATAGATTATCACCCTTTCACACTCATCTTTGAGATATTTTGCAACATTACTTCTTTGCACAATATAAAGTCTGGAATGTGTTAAACAGCAGCATAATTTATTGTTGTTTCCACAGACAGGATGTTTTATTGAGATTCACAAGCCTTCTATACTTTGTCAAACATGTGATACACTTGACAAACCATTTTAAAATGTGTTACAGATGCAATCAGTCATTAGTAGAGCCAAAAATGCCTATTATGGCCATGTTTGTTAAACACAGATGTTGATGGCTCTCCTACACAATCTTTGCAACTTTTATTCTGTAGGCTAGTTTGTGCATCTTTTACAAGATGTATTCTCCCATGATTTGTTTTATTCAATTATTTTAGTATAAGGATCTTAATACTAGTTCTACTTCACTGTCCTATGCTGATGCTCAGAGGTTTCCATCAGAGATGGACTTTACGATACAATAAATACTGTGTGCAATTTACTACAGGTTGTAAAAATCTTATTTGCTAAGGAGCTCATGATGGAGAGGTGAACAAATGTCATGAGGCTCTTGTATCCTCTTACACCACCAGAATTTAATTAACTATGTCTGGAAAGCAGTGTCCTTCCTCCAACATAAAATAAAACATTTTTCTTTTTCTTTTTTTCTATCACAAGGGATGAACAAACAATAATAATTTGTTCTCATGTCCTTGTCTTTTTCCATCAGGAAATTGAGTCATTGTGATCAAGGTAATGTTCATTCTTGGTTTCTCTAATTGTTTTGAGAATCCCGTAATTCAGTTGTGGTAGAATTACACACTAGTCATCAGCAAATAGTCAACACTTGCCAAAAATTCATAGCATGCTTAGGATGTAAGTAAAAAGTTGAAATTCTTCGATGATTTTTCTCTCTGGGTATAATCTCAAAATGAAATTCCAGGATTACATCTGGCTATTATTTTGCCTTTAGATAAGAGACAGGAGGAAGACTGTATGATCTGATCACTGAGTTATCATGGAATCATAGAATTATTTGAGTTGAGAGAGACTTAAAAGACCACCTAGTTCCAACCCCTACTTCCATGGGCAGGGACACCTTCCAGGAGACCAGGTTGCTCAAAGATCTAGCCAGCCGACCCTGAGCACATCCAGGGATGGGGAAACCCCAGCCTCTCTGGACAACCTGTTCCAGTGCCTCACCTCCATCATAGGAAAGAATTTCTCCCTGATATCCCAACTAATTCTGTTAAAAGCCATTACCCCTTCCCCTATCGCTTCACACTCTTGTCAAAAGTCCCTGTCCTTTAGTGACTTAAGACACTGAAAGGACATATGATCTTCCTGAAACCTGTGCATCTCTAACATGTTGAGTGTTGGTTCTATGTCTGTTTTCTGAATGTGCTGCAGCTATCACATTATAAAGCCTTAAATTTTTAGATTTGATCTGCATTTTGATTGGTGTTGATGATGGCCCCAAATGGTACATTGCAGTATGGGAGCTGAATGAGGATACTGAAGGGTGGTGTCAGTCTGAGTATCTGTCACACCACACTCAAACTAAAGCTCCTCAAAAAATAGTAGCAACAAATTTAAGAGAAGAAAAAAACAGTTGTATTGGACATGTTGTAATTTCTTCTATCCTCAATGAAGTCATAGACAATTACTTTTCACTAAAAATTGTGAAGTTGTGACCAAAGCTGGATGATTCATTAGCAACATTTCCAAGACATGCATTTTTCTGGACAATATCAGAAACAAATCTTTCAGTATTGTATTCACACTCTTCTTGATCACAGTAAAATACCAAAAGATGAACCAGATACCACTAATTGGTGCGTTGTGGATCTTGTATGAGCTGTACAGGCAGTGCTTCACAAGATATGTAAACTGCTTGTTCTGCTGCAAAAATTTCTCTACTACTTCAACAACTAAAACCCTTGTATGGATTGTGTGAAGCATATTTATTACTGTTGTTAATTGCAATGCATGAATCAAAGGAGGAAAGGTGCTATCTGTGAGCTGAACACGACTTCTCTGGGTACAGAGAGATTTATGTTCCAAGGGAAATTGTTATATAAATTCAGATACTTTTTTTCTAGTATTTATAATTTGTGTCATGCTAACATCGTACTGTGATTATTTTTAGAGAAATTCTGGTCTGCTTTACTTTGCAACTCAATTGCTTTTATTAATTCACTCAAGCTCTCTCAGAGGATAAGTTCAAGGAAGTCTGATATACTTTAGGGTCTCTTGTGTTAGGTCTACCAGTTAAACCTGGTCTGACCATGCTGATTAACTCAGTAGCTCAAAAGGAGGTCTGCTAATGAGTGTAAATGTGGCAACCCTATCCATGAGGTCAGGAAAAAGCAAGAAGGGGAATGAGCACTTTCAAGGATCTGCATGCCAGGGGATGAGATGATGATCATTTCCAGTCTAGGTTGCTGTGACACATAAACCAGCCTTTCATGTCTTGATGCCTGCCTGTGTGTGTTACCAGCATCCATGAGTGAACTCATCCTCTGGAGAACCCTTGGAGATCACAGCAGTGTATTATGGAGCTTAGTATTGTATTGCTGCACAAAGGAAGACAAAATTTAGAAACCATTCCTGAGAGCAGAGCACATTAGGCTGAGGTCACTGACAGAGCACTGAGGAACAGGCTTTTTCCTTACCTGAGTTGAGGATTAAATATTACCAGGTTGAGTGGCAGGTACTTTCTGAAGGAGCTGGTGGGAGTTCACAGGGGTGGAATGCTCTTTTGTAGGAATGTGACTTTGTTCTCAGTGAATTGTTCCCACTTGGGCCTCATATACAGGAAAATGAAATAAGCAGGTAAAGCTCAGACATGGTTTTCTTTCAAATTCTAGTTTATGATACAAAGATAGAACAGGATTTTGTAACTGTTGGAACATCTGAGAATTTCCTTTAGTCATGCACTTTTCTAGAATCTATTTTCTGGTTTAGATTCTCCCACTTTGTAACTGCAGCGCTGCTTTTCATCAGCACGTAGAAAATAAAGTATTACTTTAATGTTCCCTTGAGTAACTAAAAAACTACATTTTTGAAGTAACTGACTACTATAGTTGTGTAATGCTCAGGAAGCTCTAGACATATAGCTTTAAACACACACAGTAGTAAGTTGAGTTAGACTTTGTGATTTTTTTCCTTAGCAAGATGTTTCTTTTCCACTCTTGAATACTTCTGGTAAAGAATGTTAGAAAAAGTAAACATATCAATGTGTTCTTAGCTTAAATTTGTTTGTTTGTTTGTTTTACTCTTTCGGGCTTTTGAAATCTGAAATTTATATACAATGTTTTGCAAATCTGTCTCAATTTTTTTTACAATTTACATTGTTGTGATGACAAAAGTAGGTTCATTTTTTTTAGACAAAAAGTTCCTAGTTTTTGAGATTACAAGGAATTAAAATGAAATCTCAGTTTAATATTAATGAACTACTTACAGAAACAAAAACTACAGATTTTAAATCTAGCTTTTAATTTCAATAGATTAATGAATAACTATAAACTTATTGTCTTCTTAGAAATTCAACAAAGACTTTGAGCATGAAAGTAATGATGAAGTAAAGCCAATTGAAAATTCTTACTGTGTCTAGACTTGAAGCTCAGTCTATCTTTTACTTTGAAAGATTTTACTCTGTCGAGAAATGGCCGCCAGAAATATATATCAACTTTCCCACAAAATCAGTAAATATTTTACTGCTAAAAAATGTCCAGACTTTTCCCAGTGGCCTAATGGTGTCAGCTGCTTCTTACCCTATTGTCACAGTCCTCACTGTATTTCATATTCCTCAATTTCAAGAAATAATATATTGACAATATAAATTTTCCAATATTGTATTCATAGCTTGGACTCAAGCTATGGGATTGGTCTGGGATTGAGAAGGTGAGGGCACATGGTCCTCTAAACCAGACATATTTTTTTATGAATAAGGACTAATGCAGGATGCAGAGCAGTGAGGCCCATCACTGTTCTGGACTGTGCTCATTACAGCATCAGAGAAAGACATGGATGAAGATGGATGACACATTTTCAGTCTATAAAGCTGAACAGGTCTAAATTCATTATCGAACTGTGTGGCGTGCAGGTGAGATAGAAGCTGAGACAGTGAAACAGCTGCAGAGGGTGGGTTTTTTAACAAGATTCTGCTAGGTGGACTGTTTTACTTGACCAGTCTGTCCTCTGTACATCGGGTAGTGTCATCTTTTGATCCCATATATGTGACTACATATGAGAAGTGATCAGCTAAATGTAGCAATAATCCTTGGATAACAGCCTTGTTGTCTTAAGTGCTTCTCTAAAATAGAGTTGGAGGCTATAGAATTTGCTCCTTGTTAAAGTGGTTGCAAGTAATTGGTCTAGTTATAATTTACAAACCTTCAGCACAGCCTGAAAGATGCTAGTTACAATAGAAGACATCTTTGCTGAGATATACTGGCACCTCTGTTGAGTTTCATGTTTCATACCCCTCCACATTATTTGGTACAGCTGTAACCAGAGAGCCACAGAGCTTTCTGTCACTCTAGACAAAAATATAACAATTGGACACAAGATGGGTAGGTTGATACAGCTGGCTATTTCACACCCCCAAGGAAAAGCATAGGCAAATCTTATGCATGTAAAAGTTTAATTATTAAATCTTTCTCTTATTTGCACATTCAGGAAGAACACAATAATTTATCACTATCATTTCCAGATCTGCTATCATATCCAGATATCTTTTTTTTTTCCTAGATATAAGGTGAGTAGGTAAGAGCTAGGACTAATCAGATACCATCAGAAGAGCTCAGCTTCCTGTGCAGCTACACAGGCTAGTCAGACAGGAGTGACCAAAGCAGCAAGATGTTGCCACCACTTCTTATCATTTCAATAAGCATTGTAGCTATTGAAGTTGTTGTTGGATTTATTGGAAATGGATTTATTTCAACTGTTAATATCATTAAGTGGATCAAAAGCAAAAAAATATCTTCTGCTGATATGATCCTGATCTTTCTGAGCACATCAAGATTTATCTTGCAGGTGACGGTCCTGATGCACATCCACAGTCTCTACTTTGCAGATGTGTTAAAGCTGGCTTCAGTGTACAAGGACTTTGGTGCTGTGTGGATGTTTGTAAACCATAGCAGCTTGTGGTTCAGTACCTGGCTCTACATACTGTACTGTGTAAAAATAATCAATATCACCCACTGGCTGCTGCTGCAAGTCAAGCGCAGAATAGCTGGGATGGTCCCATGGCTTCTTCTTGGATCGCTGGTGATCTCTTCCATGACTTCTCTTCCTTTACTATGGATCACACCCAGCACTTACCTATGCAGCTCAACAGGGAACTGCAGAGAAAATAGCACAGCTCATACCACGGACTGGGATAGTTCACATCTCTACCTGCTGCTTCTTTACTTTGTAGGTTGCTTTTTCCCTCTGGTACTCTCCGTGGTGACCTCAGCTCTGTTACTTACTTCTCTGTGGAAACACAGAAAGACAATGCAATGTTATGCAGATACTTTCAGGGATGCTGTGATAGATGTTCACCTAACTGCTATTAAATCCATAATTTCTTTCTTAATTCTGTATATTTCCAGTTTTGTAGCTCAAATTCTATTGATACTGTCGACATCTCAAAGTAAAGACGTTGTGAAAGTTGCAGTATCCTTAGTTGTAGCTGAGGCATATCCTTCCATGCACTCAATTATCCTGATCATAGTCAATTCAAAACTGAAATTGGCATTTAGGAATCTTTTCCTGCATTTTAAATGCCATTTGGAAGATAAGCCTCCAAGCCCCAGACTTGAGAAAAACACTCTCCAGTAAGAAATCTGAAATCAAGGTGCACATGTATTGTTTCACTGTCTTTTTTCTTAAATGATAGATAAGTTTCATCTTCCAGAGATTTCCATGACTAGTCCTGCTTCACATTTCAGAGCATATGAAATAATGTGCATTTTTGCCTTGCTTGTGCTTCAGGTCCTTCCATCCTGCTTAATGTAGAGTGAGAATAAAAATGTACTGAATGAAAACAATGCACTTAAATAAGAAATCAGTTTCAGATTGCTTTGTGATTTCAGATTGTCACTTTAAGACTAAAAGTTTTATGACTTGTTTGAATTGAAGAAAATGGGGACTAAGACAAGAATATACAGAGCTCACACATATCAGCTCTCAGATAAAGGATTTTTCACCTGAGAAGGTTAAAATTGGACTAAAAACATGTTGTGCAAGTCATAGCGGGTGGAAAAAACACATGGAAAAAGACTTTGCTTTTAAACTGGAAAAGTCAGCTGGATTATAACCTGAGGGAAAATTAAGATTTAGGAGCATACAGCCAATTAATATAATCAAATTGCATTATGAATGAGGTTTATTTGTGTTAGGATTCTGGTATGTTTGTAACAATGTAGAGATTAAATACCTATTTAAAAATGAATAGTTTTGTTTGAAATATGTGTTATGCCTATTTGTTTGGTTTTCTTAAAAGTGAATTACCAAGATGGTGATTACAATGTAAAGTGATGTAGGTACATAAAATTACCTGTAGAAAATCTCACTCTTATTGAGTTGACCATTCTGATCATAGATTTGCCTTTATTGTCATGATTTGCTATTGCTGTGAGCAGCTGGGAGTTGCTTCTAAGGCTGTTTTCTTTTAAAATTTTATGTTACTATGAAGCTTCACATGAGGCTGGTGAAATATGTTCAAAAAGTCCTGTCATGTTTTATCAAATAATGTGTTTGATAAATCTGTTCTAAAGTTCTCAGCTCATCTCAAGTATTTTTATGCTGTATATTTCTCTTCAGGAGTTTAGATAATACCAGATTATAAATTACTGTGGTGAGAGTTTCAGCCCCACCTACAAAATTAATGAGCAGAGTGATTCACTAATTCTTGGAGTATAGTAACCTCAGTTTTTTGAAACATCAGAGTAACAAGTTTATAAAATGCTTTGGAAAAAAAAAAAATCACTGTTTAACAATATTAGATAAAGAGTGAATATAACGGTTTTAATTGATACCTCAAAATATTTTTGAGAATGAACTATATGTTAATAGGAGACATAAGAGGATGTCTGTGTGATATGAAATGATATGATTATTAGCATGTGTAAACCATGAGTTCAGACTGCAGAGCAGAAGGGAAAGCCATTAATCTCACAAACACAGCATTTGGAGGCACAATACATTGTACTGTAAAACCAAAGCTTCTATAATGTCCACTGCTCTGGTGCTGAATCAGGAGAGACACCAAAATCCCTCGAGGGAAGCAGATGGGAAACATAATGCTCAAATCACAGCAGCACTCTGCTCTGCTCTACAGCTGCGTGCCCTGCCAGCGTGGACCAAGTTTAGAACAGTTACACAGCAATAGCTCTTCCAGCTGGCAACATCAGGAGAAGAGTGTCCTGTAAGAAATGAGTTGGTTTGAGACTGTTTTATTGTGGGATGATTGGTAGTGGTATCTGGTTTATTGAAGTTGATAATTTCCCCAGTGAGCTCATTTCTCTTCAGGTATTTCCAAAACCGTTTCTAAAGAGAGTCTGAAGTAAAGGGATCAGAGCCAAAGATGATAATTATGGCCCTTGCTCAGCTTCTTCACCTTCAAGAGAGGGAGATCTGAGGCAGGAGCAATCATTAATAAAATATCCTCCTGTGCTTCCAGGGGAAGAGGAGGACAAAGCTCAAGGACTTGACATCTTTATGTTGTATTGATGAAAGTTTTGTTACACGCAGCCTAGAGTGAGATAGATGGGTACATAAATTAGAATTTTAAATGACTGGATTGGTAAATAAATTATCAGTTTTGTCCTTTTCCATTCCATCCTTCCCTCAAGCTTTAATTTATTTTCATGACTTCTTCCACAGTATATACAGATTTCTATTTGTTTTTTGATCTTACCCTGCTCTTTGGATTTCATCCTATCCCACCCTAAAATAATCTTCTGTATTCTCTTCAGATCTAGCCTTCTCTTTCAGGTACATTTTAAAAAAGCTTTCTCATTATTATTTTACAAAAAAAAATCACTCATCAAATTACAGTAGACTTGTTTCTATCTCTACTTTATTCCAGAAAATAGATCAATAAACCCAATGAACATTTTGGCAATTGTTATTTGTGACCCAAAAAAAAAAATCATAAAAATAACTTCATTGAGATCTAAGAAGTGTTTATATAATGATTAAAAATAAGATTGAGCTCACCAGTATATTTCCCCTTGAACTTTTCAAGTTACATGAAACAAGGACAACATGAATGGGAGAATACTGTCTGCAGTGCTATTGTTCTTGTTTTTCTGGGTCAGAATTCATCATAATTCAGTAACCAGGAAAAATCAGTATTTTGCTGTGCAGAAATGAAGGGATTTTTGGTTGCAATCTCACTAGCATGTTCATGAAGTTGGCAAGTTTCTCACTATCAGTCTTTCAGCACGTGAATCAGAAAGAACTACCACAGACATCCTGAGTTTCAACAGCTGGTCAGCTTTGTCATGTCTTTCCTTTTGCCTGCATGAATCAGAGACTCTATCTGTCCAAACCAGTAGCGGGGTGGTGGACATGAGCTCTGCTATCTCTAACACAATATCTCTCCTCTGCTAGCCATGCAGTCATCCCTACCCTTTCTGACAGTTTGCTGTTCCCCATGATGGAATTACCTTTCTGCAAGGTACACAAGTCAGCACTGCAGGTCCATGGATCCCAGAACAGATGTTATTATAAATACCACTAAAACTCCAATCTTCACTTTTTCTGGTTTTCTAGTGGTAATCAGGAAGATTTTCACCTTCTTTGCATCTGACAGCACAATGGTGCTAATTTATTCTGAATAATTTCAGGTAATTTGAGAAGTAAAATAAGTGTCAGTGAAAGATAGGTACCAAGTGGTACCTATCTTTTCTTGAAATATGACTTCCCATTTTTCTGTAAGGTCTGGAGAAACATTTTTCCTCCTGTAAGAGTTTATAATAGGATTATAACCTGGGATTACTTTTATCTCTATTTATTTATTGTCTTCCCTATCGTAATACTCAGCCTTCATTTCATTAATGTCACAAGGACAGTTTCTCCAATGTTACAAAATACTTCTGAAGGGTAATCCTCCTTCCCCTTCAATATTTCCTATCCTGTTTGTTCCTCATTTGAGGACATCCATGTGGGAGGTCATTGAAGCTTAGTTAGGTGTATAAATTATAAATAATGTTCTGTATAAATCTTCATAGAGACATGGGTTTTAAGGTTTATTAAAAAAAATTAAAAACAGATAAAATAATTTTCTTTCTAAATCAATGTGAAAATGTCTTTGAATACTTTTAAATAATAAAAATATAAATTAGGATCATGTTAACATCACTTTTAAGATTTATTATTTTAAAGGTGCCATTTCTCCTTCCCAATACTTATGTTTTCTCAATGACCCAAACTTTACATTGGCCAAAGTAATCATAATGGGTGTCAATTACATCAGAGAAGAGCATAGGCCCTCTTGAAACCAAAGCTCCTGATGTTCATAAGCTTTCCAGTGGTCAGATGGTTTTTCATTCCTAAAACTTTTCTTGTCTCCACACTGAAAGGTCATATGCTTCTCAAGTATTCAGCCTATCTGTGAGTGAAAAGACAGAGATATGTTATCATCAGAAACCAGAGTAATAGTGTGAGTAGTGGCTACAGTGGGATTTAATTGGGCTTTTGAGAGGACGGGAAAGCAAGGAGAAGTCTCACAAATCCATGAGATTTGCTTTGTCTGGTCTCTTTTCCCAGTACAGGTAAACAAACTGGTAAACAAACTGGGGCAGCAGTGCAGCCTTCCAAGCTGCTCTTGCTGAACTGGGATCCGTGCACGGAACGCTCCACTGCAAAACAGTTCTTTTGCTGCCACGGGAAAAGCAGAGGCAAAGTGCTAAACAGGAACAATGACTTGAGGTCATCATCTCTTAATTTCCTCTTGGGGGGAAGGGGTGAAATTAAATCCCTTCTGGCCTTTAGGCACTCAGATGTGATTTTGTGATGAGATTAAGATAGATGATACAATTCATAAATTTAAAAAATGATTGGTAGGTAATTATATTCTATTTTTTTGTCTTCTTCCACCCCCTCCTCCAATGTCATGTTTGAATTTCATCTTTTATTATTTTGTATCTTTTATTTTTCCCTCTGATTTGAGTACTTCCTTTTCTTTTCCTTTTTAGAAAAAAAATTAATTCTACATTTATCACCCATATTTCTTGCCCTTTCCTCTAAAAATCTCCATTCTTTTTGCTGCTATTGCTGCTGTTATTGCAAATATATAATAATTAAATCAAGATGAGTTCATTCACACGTTTATTTTATTATAATAAACACAAATTTCAAGGCATCTTATTGGTTTTTGCAGACTCATACTTTTTCTTTTGTGATAGCATTGTAATTAAAATTTATCCCTTTCCTTGTGAAGACAATAAAAAAACTCCAAAAACAAACAAAAAACCACAACAAACAAAACCCCACATTGCTGAGACCCTGCAATAAGTGAAATTTCCCTTTCAAATCCCACTGTAGTCAGTTCTGCTTTGTTGTCTTTTCCCTGCCATTTGCTTTCTCTCACCTCAGTGTGGATCTCTTCTTCTTTTACAGACTGTTATTTTCTTTCTCATTTTCCCTGTCTCCTTTAAGGTCATTCCTAAAGTCTTTACTTTTCCCATCCTCTGTTTATTTTTAATTGTCACCCTTCAATCCCTCAAACACACTTGTTAGTTTTTATGTTTGCACTGTTTGTTTCCCTTCCAGAGCAGAGATGACCATCCAAATATTTTCATTGCTTAGGATGAAGATAAGAAGGAAAAAGAGGAAATAGAATGTAGCTGCACATATGCAAACAGCAAATTGGAAAACACTGAGTTCAAATACTGCATGGATAAATTATACGTTCAGGACTGAAATTATTTGAAATACTTGCATCCTGAGAAACATCAGAAAGAAAGTACACATTTATAGACTTGTTCACTCTCTTAAAGAAGACAACAGAAGTCTGTCTATTGCAATTTATTCTCATCAATAGAACAGAAGGAAATCAGCTTTTTTTTTTCTGAAGAACTTCTCAATTTCCTCCAAGAAAGACATATAATGGGAACTGTGAATAGGTACTTGTTGAGCTCATTTGATAAATCATAAGAAACACAGCATGAGTTTTATACAGGTGTTCAACCAACAGAGGTTCAGACCCCTAACATAGCATGTGGATATCATTTGAATATGGTCAGTGGTCACAGAAATAATGTTTCTCTTGCTTGAGGTACCCACACCTTTCTTTAGGAATCTGAAGCAGTGCTATTGCACATATAGAGAAATATATCTGACCCTGTTGAATAAATAAGTACCTATCTCTTAGCTAAATTCAGTTCAAAAGGAGAAAAGACGTAATATAAAAACTGCATCATTCTTAAGTCATGTTTGGATTACAACTGCAGTCAGTCTCCTTTTCCATTGTTTTTCTTCAACTAAGTGAGCTTGTGCATTTTTCTTGCGCCATAGCTCTACTTAGGCAGGAAAAGGGAGAAAATTTCTCAAAAATATCCCCTGGGAAAAGTTATTCTGAGAGATAATATCTCTTGACTTCAATTCTCTGATGCTGTGAAGAGCTAAAGTCTTAGGTTCCGTCTTTTGGCTCTAATAAAGGCAGGCTGTGATAATTTCAAAAGCCAGCTCCAAAGCACATTCTGTCAAAAGCGAGTTCATCTTGTGGAAAGTGAATAACAATTCAAACTTTGTATTGGGTTTGGAATTGGGTGAACACCTATGTAAAAGCTCATTATATATGCAGGCAGTAGGCCAGGGGACTGGGAAGAAGGAGAAAGTTCACTAGTTATCTGTGATGAGTCAACTCAAACTTCTCCTTCCCAGTCCCCAGGCCTGCTGCATCTCATCAGCATGGAGATGACTTGATTTGCTTTACAGAGTCAGTGGGAAAGGTTAAAATCTGAGGCTGGCCCTGAGGAAGTTTTCAGAAATGTTTTGCTTTTCTTGCTGACTGTAGAAAAAAACCCACATACATTACCAAGTTAAAGGATTAGATGCTTTACAGTATTTGGTTAACCTTCTCTTTGAATCTTTTCACTTATATGAACATCTCTAGCTCCAAACTACTGTTCTGACAAAACTGGGAATCTTTAGATGATTCTCAGATCACCCCTTGGACCACTGCTGGTCTCTTCTGTTATTTCTTCTCATCATACTTTGGCTTATTTCATCTTTTCCTTTTGTACTCCAGTAATGAATCCTCTCACAGACATCACGGTGATTGATGCTGAAGTTTTTCAGCTCTCCATATCATTCCACTGGACACCATTGGGATGTACTTCCCTGTCATCATTCTATTTTAATGTAATCAGATAATTATCTTGGTCCTTAAACTTATTTGAAGGAGGAGAAAGAAATCTGGCAGCTCTGAGGGCTCCAGGACACATATGCATGTAAATATTATCCAGTTTCTCTCTTTTTCCCTTTCCTTCTATGTTTCTAATTTTTTATTTGACTGCTGTTACTCAACTGGTGCAGCTAAATCACCAAGATTGCTTGCACTTTGGGGATCACTGCTTCCTGTTTAAATACACCATACTCAGTTTATAACAAATTTAAAAACATTAATTCAATATTGCATATCTTTCTCTAAGTCATTATAATACAGAAAATTCTTTCCTCATTTTGAGAGATACATTCTAAGAAAAACTTGATACAAATTAGTGCAAACACAAAAATAGGAAACTTCCTGGAACTGACTATGTTCTTATGTACCCATACTTTGTGGAGAAAGTCAGTGACAAAAACTACAAAAATTTTAAAATTTGCAACTATGCAGTTTATTTTCCTCACTTATTTCTGAGACATAGCTAAATGATTCTATATTTTAGTTTCCTGGTGAAGTCCTTTGTATCCTTTCATCTTTCAGCAGATCAGGCTCTTGAGTTTTCAAGAGTTAAATTGTTAAATCTCATATCAAAATACTAAGAACCAAAGAGTTCACTCAAGACACTTTTTCCTACAAGAGCTTTGGGTAGG
>VWYO01026411.1:668246-690859 GCA_013400275.1 Rhadina sibilatrix | reverse complement strand
TTTTTTTTTTTTTCCCATATATTATAGCCTATTATTTAAAAGTTGACAGCAAAAGCAGTACAGTTATCTATAAGCCAGCTGTCATGATTTCTCCAGAAAATCGCTTTTGCATTGAACTGATGTTGTGAGCATATACTTTGCTGTCATGTGGCTTGGTAAGTGATTGCTTGCTGTGAAGAGCCCATGAACTACTTCTAGTACTTGAGCTTCTTACAATGTATATTCACTTGCAATTGCAAGCACTGTACTTTCATAGAGCTGATTGAACCATCTTCATCCAAATACATTATTCAACAAACATTTCTATGGAATAACTTCTTTCCAGACTGAATTTAAAAGAAATTAAGTTGACTCTGATCCTTACAAAGTTCAGTAGGATCTGTGAAAAAGCACTGTAAATAGGGCAAGAGGGATTCATACCTTAGATGCATCTCAGTTTAGTTCTTTTTATCTTTGGGGCTTCCAATGATACATCAATCATCTCTATGCTTCATTGTCCTGCAGGAATAAAAAGGTTTTTATTTGCCACTCTAAATTTGTTTGAAATAATACATAGGATTTGCTGTATAAATGCAGAATATTTTATTTCTTATTTTTATTTTGTTTGCCTACATTTCATACAACCTGGTTTATTGACAAATAAGTGTGTGCTTCAGCCCATACCTGAAGTGATGTTGCTATATAAGCAATTGATTTTCTTGCCTTTCAACAGAGACCCCAAAGAGCCTTGAGGGAGAATCTTATTTTGAGTATTTTCCACATATATCAGATAGTTTAAAAAAAGACACCTGAATAAACCTTATATTATCTATATAGACCCTATACTGTATAGTGTCTATATATCTCAGGCTGAATGTGCTGTATAATTTAATTTGTCACATTTTTGATGGAAACTTGCACAAAAAAATTGAAATTTTAGAATAAAAAATGTGAATAGCCTGTGATGTTTCCCTTCTATCATCTCTTTTCTGAGAAATTTTGGATGTCCAAAGACAGGACAACTGAGATAAAAAGTAGTAAACAGATGGAATGATGGTACCTAAGAGTGGTAATGGTATTTTCCTGTTCCCCATGGTTCCCTGATGACTTCTCTTGTGCTCTAAAGATGTCCAATTTTTTGTGGAATTATTTTGATGTGGAAGCACCAGGGAGAGGAAAGGTTCAAAAATGTAGTTGACTAAAAAAGCTTCAGAAAAATTTCACTAGAATATTTCTGTAGGAGACTGAAAGAGTGAAGTAACTCAAGCTAAAAATGCTATGAAAAAGTAAGTCAATATTTTCTATATAGGGAAAAGCTCTCTTGTATGAAAAGGCTCTTTAAACTGGTAGAAAGAAGCTCAATAAGATGCAGTGCCTGGGAGATGAAGAAAAACAAAATTAGACTAGGAACAATGTCCTCATTTTATCTGGAAGTGTAACTTACCCCCTGGAGAAAAGTGCATTAAGTTGTGATAGATTAACTACTGTCTGAGCTCTTTTAAGATGTTTCTCAACAGGAGGTTTTACTTTTGATAAAGTACTTTAGTGAAATTCTGCTCCAAGTGATATGCAGAGGAACAGAGTAATTTGCTTTATAGCCTCATACACTGATGGAAACTTCAGTCACCATTCCAGGTCCTAGTCTGTGAGAAACAAGTTCTTATTTTCCAGAGTGAAAGTCAACATGCATGGTAGGATCCTATAGAGTCACAATATTGGTTAGCAATGAATACAGGAAATTTCTTTCCAGGCGATAAACATCAGTTCCTTTTGTACTCTGGTGTAGCTTTTTTGTTGTTGTTTTTCAGTCAGTGGAGGTATGGGAAGTTTTGCACTAATATGGTTACATAGGGTAAGGAAATGACTGTGATTTGTGGAGATTAAAGTACACAACAGTATTCTTTCTTTCCATTTGAATCCCCTTTTTTACTTTTTTGGGGTCTAATCTCTCTAGTTACTCTGGAAAAAAAAATCCAGCAGGACTATATCAGTTACTCCTCAAAAATTGTTGTTATTATCGAAAGAGAAGTTGAGACTTTAATCAAGATATAGACTTTTTGTCAGCAGAGGGTAAAATTTTCCATGAGCCTGCAAAAAATGTTAGTGTTCAGCAGAGCCCAGAAGAAAAGCACTGTAATAGGGGTACATGAAATCTGATGAGGCTTTTTACTGAAAAGTAAATGAGAATCCTCCATGTTGTTGATATTGTGGAATTACTCTTAATTGTAACTGGCAAAGTAATCTACAAGCAAAGTCTGTTAGCAAACTTAAGTGTGAATACAAAAAAACGTAATTTTAGGGAGCAGAAGGTTCATGAAAACTTTGACTTGCAACAGAAGAGCCTAAAGAAGAGTGGAAAAGGAGATGTTAATTGAAAGATTCTGTTGTGAAAAAAGAAAATTGAATTAAACCAGACAGAAAGGTATTTGAGTAGCAGCTCCCCATGGAAGTTCTGAACTCCTATTTATCTATCAGGTTAAAAAAAAAAAAAAAAAAAAAAAAAAAAAAAAAAAAAAAAAAAAAAAAGAAAAAAAAAAAGAAGTTAAAACTCCCAAAAATCCTTAAAACAAGAATCTACTATCCAGAAGAAATTAGCTGGGTTTGGTTTTGTTTATTTTTCCCCCTCATTAAATTCAATTATCCTGTATTCAAATACAGGAGGGGAAAGAAAGATATGATATGAAAAAGCCCCTGACCAAGCCCAATTTTATTAATAATTTATATTTCCTATTGCCTCCTACACCTGTTGTGTTTTTAGATAACAGCTTTGCTTTCCATGTTGTACAGATAAGCCAGGTCACTGAGGTTCAGAGTCTTTAACCTCCACCAAAAACTCTCCTTATTGTCAAGGGGCTGATTCACTTGACAGACTGGAGCTTGCAATCTCTTAAACTAAAGTTTAATCCACTGCATTACAGCTGCTCTCCCTGTACATCAGATTCACAAGGCAAAACTACTGCTCAGCTTCAGAAGCTACTTCAATCAGTGTACTATGTTGTAATACTTTTCTTTATTTTTCAGGTCCTCCAAGGACAAAAATCAAAGAAGTATCTCTGTTGCTAAGGGTTTATTACAAAACCCATTCCTGATCTGTATTTTTCCTGCTTTTAGTTCAGTGTAAAAAGAGCAAGACAAATTCATAACAGACAGGTTATGTCTTCAAAAATTCAGGCTCTCTCAGTAGCAAACTGTCATAGTTCATTATGAAATTTGGGGATCAAGGCATCAAATGCATTTGTGTATTATCCCTCAAGTTAATTCCTTCATTCCCAAACTTTGAGAGACAAATTTAAATAATACCTGTGTAGAAAAAAAAACCCTAACCTCCAAGGATTTAACACATGCTTTTTGTATCATTCACATGGTTTAAGGTTTGCAGCTCTGCCCACAATGGAGATTGGTGCCAGGGGTTCTGTGGTTGTGCCTATCATTTGAAAAGGAGGTCAACATTTCTCCAAGAGGATGGAATTTTAGCGTGTCCTTGTCACACACTTCATGTTTCCATGGGCTGTGTACATTTCTCCTTGATGGTTATCTCTACTTTTTTGTGGTTACCTCTGTATAAATTGCCATCCAGTGCTATATTGGCAGTAGAAAAACTTAAAAATATTTTATTTTCTCTCTGTAAAAAAGGGAACTATAGTATTACTCTACTTTTGAATGGAGTCCTCAGTATAGAGCCAGATTCTGCCAAGATAGAAAGCATCTACTCTCAGGTGAATATTTTCTAGATATGCTCAGGCGTATCAAACCCATGCAGTGTTGCTGCTCCTGCTTGATTTGTTTGGAAAATGAAGCTGAAGCACAGTGTGCTGGGATTGTGCCATCAGCACTACAGCAGCACTGGGCGCAAGCATTTAAAAGTGAAGGAATAGAAAAGCAGGTGGTGGTGGGTAAAGTCCAAAAAAATACACAGTTCTCTATGAATAAAAACCCACTTCAAAAAGTATCAGATTCCTTCTTTTTCATGCTGCACACCAGATAGCATTATTATTATTATTATTTTATTATTTTATTATTTTATTATTATTATTTTATTTCTGTGTTTGTCATGTGGCTTTCACCTAGATTTGACAGTTACTGTTCTTTTTCCATTTTTTTGTACAATGTGATCAATCTTCATAATAAGGCCATTTATTACCTACCATGTTCAAAACAGGAAAAAAAATTTTACAAAATCCTGACATTTGGAAAATGCTATTTTTGTCATTAACTTTAGAGATTAAGATGTTCTTCTTCATTGTGTGACTATTACCAACAAAGCCATAGTTTTATTTATAAAACCATTATTTTTACACTTGGGAGAACATAATACATGTTCAATTCATACCACTAATATTCTTTACAAACAGCTTTATACAAACTGCTGAGGCTGTCACAACTCACAGCAGCCAACAGTCTACCAACAGCCTTTAGCCAAACATGGCTGATAGCACTCTGCATCAGAAATTAAACATTAAGACAAATCCTTGAAGGATGGCTAGAGATAAAAATATTCAGCAAATTACATAATAGATTATTATTTTAGTAACTAATTAATAAAATAAGAAATAAAGTAATATTGTCAGCACCTAAAGAGATGTCCGTCCTTGAGAAATTTTCTCATGTGTAAGTGAAAAACTTTCATAACTATAAAGAGTTTGGTTCAGAGTTATGGAGGATGAAGGAATATGCTGGTGTAGTTATGGGTTATTATTAAATAAATAAAATTGCAGAGCATCTGTAAAATAAAACTGTATCTACTCAGAAGCAAGTAAGAAAGCTGAATGAGGTTTGCATTTTTGAGGTTGCTTGTGCATCATGTAAAGGAAGGAGATTTTACTCTTCCCTGAATTGGTAAGTTTTCAAGTCAGCTCTATCTCTAGGATTCAATACCTGCATGTTCAGAGTACATTGGATTTTGTTTCTCTGAACAAGGAGGAGGATACTTGGGGTACCTGAGTACCATAGTCAATTATTTTTCTGTCCTTGTCATAGATTTTTGTTAAGCTAATACAGAAAACATGAACACGAAAATATTTTTTCCTACATAATTTCATACTGTTACCTTATTTCTTTGGCTTTCAAGGCAGACAAGCATATTCTGCTGAACAATGTTTAATAGGTGGAGTGATCTATATTTAACTGTAGAGCAGAGCTTTTCATACTGACTGATTGCACTGAAAAGGGAAGAGAAAGGTCACAGATGTCATTTTGTGGTGAAAAGATGCAGATGCTTATTGTAAGAGATGTCTAGAATGCATTACTTTTCTTATCCTGCTATATTTCACTAATTCAATATGAAAGCTACTTACATGAAAATGCTCTGAAATTGCATTATCAAACTGAGCCACTATCATGGCAATAAGAACAAAATAAAAAAGACTTTAAAGTCTATTATAAGTCTGCCATGACCCAATTAAAAGTCATGCATCTCAGTCCTGAGGGTAGTCCAAAAACTCACACACCTTGTTGTTCATCATGGATCATGTCAAGGTCTTGGACTAAGATTTTGATGCAGAGCATTACCAGACAACTATGAAAAAAATTGCTTTGGAGGCTCAGTAGCTGATGCTGTAATTAAAAATTATATTTCTTTTTTTCACCTTCTCTGTGGATCAAAAGAAGCATTCCACTCTTTTTTACTCCTTAAGAAACAATATCAACTAAAAGCCTTTCAGTAACATTATATATTCACCTGATCTATAAAACATTAGATAAAATTTCTATTTTCTGTTTGTTTTAAAAGTGACATATTTCACACATACACATGTAAAATGTAGTCACTGTGTTTTAAACTCAAAAAGCATGTGATCTTTTGAATGACTTGATTGAATCCAGGGTGATCATGACAAGGCAAACCTTTAAACTGGGAGAGTAACCAAATTTCACTGGCTGCAATTTCCTTCCTTTTCACTGTTGTAGCTCTTGAGGGGGCTTTTAGTTTCCTTGTTTTTATAGTGAGCAAAAGTTATTATGCCTCATTTGTCCAGGAGCAGCAACTGCAGCTGCCACTGAAGGGTCAGGATGTTTTATAGCCATGTGTTGTGGAAATAATCTTTTTAATCTTATCATTGTGAGCAAAAAGAAAGCTTATCTCAAAGTGACTGATAACAGCCTTTCCTAGTTATTTGCATATATCCTTCACGTACAGCAGCAGGGTGTGCACAATAGCAAACAGCCAAGCCCTGCTGCAGTGTGCCATAACTAGGAAAGGAACTGAGACAGTGACAGTGAAAGCAGAAGGAAGCTATTGGCATTGTTTTCAATCTAATAGTAGAAAAATTTAGCAATCTTAGAGGATGTGTATGAGTAGGTTACACATAGTCTGTCCTGCAGTAAAGAAGCACTGCAGATCTACAGCCTTCATGCTGTTGTCATACAAATACCTCTAGTGATTGACAACATGTCAATCCTCTCATCCTGTTCCCTTTCCTTCTTTCTACTCCTCCCCTTCCCAAGAGTATATCCACTGGGGACTGAAAAAAAATCTAGAGTAATTAAAATATCTTTGTTACTTCACCAAAATTTGGGGTTTTGAGCTTTAATCCTGTTGGTTCTCTTGTAAATAGAAAAGAAATTAACTGACTTCAGAGCACAGGGATTGGTGGAGCCATCATTTTGGGATCTCTCAGGAGACACAGGCAGTCTTTTTCTCTCTCATCTCAATGTGTAGGAGATACCTACAATTTATTCACAGGACGGGCAGGGAGGAAGTGCTTCTCTCTTTTAGTTTTAAGAGGTTTTAATTTAGAAAAAGAGGTCTGATGAGAAATTAATTAGTCAGGATCTTATTCCTCACCACTTCAGTCTGGACTGTGCCCTGTATAAGCTAAATGAGTTCTATTTTAAACCTTGCTAGATTTATTTTTACTTCTAGTACTGTGATTGGAAGCCTGTTCTAAAATCACAGTCTTCCAATGTTTAGGCTATGATTTTGAACCTATATTTATTTATACTTGTTTTTCATCTCACATAACTCATCTAACTCTGTTGTTTATCCCATTGGTATAACTACAAAGAAGAAATATAGTTCCATTTCGCCTCTTATTTGCTAAACAAAAGCAATTTCTTCTAGCAATATTCAAGAGGCTTCCCAGCCCTTGACCTATCCTACTTCTCTCCTTTTAGACTTTTCAGTGAAAAGCATTTTTGGAATAAAATAAAATAATAATAGAACAGATTGCAAGTCTGGAGTCTGCTTAAATCCATAAAAGAAGATAATGAAAAATTTCCATGAGTGTCTGTGGCCTTGGGGTTAGCCCTTTGTTTTCTATGTGGTAGTCACAGGCTTTCAGTTCAAAGTGAGAGAACGGCAATCTCCAGTTGCTCTCCTAATGCCTCCTCCCCTGCCACCAATATATCCCATATGGATATATCCTATGTCTCTATCTATACTTATCTATGCTTACCTAGGTTGGATGGCAGCCAGCTAGCCCTCATCTAAACCCAGAGCCTAGCTAGACTGGGTTATTCAGTAGACTCCACCAGAAGGCTCAGACATAATAAAGCTTCATATTTGATGCATGGATTTGTGGTGAATTCTCAGAGCAGTTGTGATGCCATCTACTCCTTTTGAGATTAACTAACTCCTTATAAAGTTATCTGTAAATGCTCTTTATTTGTTTGAAGTGCAAATGTGACAGATTCTGACAGCCCGTCAGCCTCTTGTGTACAGCTCAGCTGGAGCCTGCTTTACTTCCATATATTGTCACCAGTTCATTATTTCTGAAATGTTAACATGGACTTCTAGCTGACTGACTTGAGAAGGCAGTAATCAAGCTAAATAAACTGAGGGTGATAGCACAGCCCACCTGTTATTATACAACATTTATATAACAAAGTTTGAAAGTTTTATTGCGTAGTTTTTCATCAGATAATCCAGAATGTCAGAAGTATCTCAGTATATCAGTAGTACAAAATATTGAATATTGGTGTTAGACAATCTCAGCACAAATGAGATAATTTACATGGAGTTTTTAACACAGTCATTATGTTATCAACCAGTAAGACTGCTTACTTTTAAATTCTTTGAACAAAATCAAAACACTGGGATTCTAGAGGAGTTAGAAAATATAACTATAGTATCTCAGAAAACAAACAAAACAACAACAACAAAAAACAACAAAAACAAACAAACAACAAAAAAACCCACCAAACCCAAAGTACCAAAACCAAACCCAAGAAAACTAACCTGTTAGTTTTAGCTACAAAATCGTATTTTATACTTTTATCCCTCCACTGACGTTGATGCCTCTTTTTTTCTTAAAAACATAATCCATCACATTTTTTATAATCAATCACAAAACTTATGCAAAAGGAGTGTCAAACTCAGCCCTGTAAAAATAATGATGTTTTGCATGTGTTGAAAGACCAGGTGACGACCGGTCTGTGAAACAGCAAGGTCTCTGGGGAAAAACCTGTTCAAAGGGCTTGGGAATGTAGATTTAAACATACGTGGATACAACCCACCAGAGTTCTAAACAGATGCCTAAGTCTGTTCTTGTGTCTGGAGTTGTTGCTTTATCAGTGAAGATGTTAAGTAGGACTGCTTGCTACAACCCATATCCAGAAATTGCTTAAAATAGTCCAGATAGTGTTATAATGCCGTAACAATACAGAATATAGGTATTAAATCATGTTCACTTATTCCTGTTGAGAGACAATTAGGTCTTGTATAGCCTTTTACTTCTGTAGAAATACCTTTTATCTTTCCCTCTTGTCCTCTGTCATTTGCTGCACTGATTTAGCAATGCAAAGGGGATTCAAAACACCTGGGCATTTATTAATGTTGGGTAAATAGAATTTTAAGCCCTTTTTTTAATGTACTTTCTAGCCTTGTTTACTGTCATGCTTGCTTTCAGGCGAAAATGTTTTTATTGGCAAGAATATCTGCCGAGAACTCAAACTCAGTAAATAACAATGGGAACAAGTCTTCCCAAGAGAATTAACTCCGTGAGTCCTTCCCTGACTGTACTGGAAACTTAATGTACATATCTGCATAATACATTTTGCTGAGCAGCTGTGAATTTTTTTTCAAGAGGAACTGGGTGTTGTGACAATCACAGCTCTCTGAGGAATGATTTGAGTACCCGGAGTTCTGTTTTGTCTCTTCCACATGCATCTATTAGCCTACCAAAAGGTATTACCTCTCACTGTAAACCTCACCCTGCAGGCATAATGTGATTTAAGTTCTGACCTTGAAAAAGGTTTGCTGTTTCTCTGTTGCCACAGGAGTAGCTATCAAAAGACATTTTAAGAATAACAATGGTGACCGTCAGATACTATGGTAGTGTTGAAGTATTAGCATTCATACAAAAAAGCAGACTGTACAAACAAGAAATTCTGAAAAAAATCCTAAGAGACAATGAACAAAGAAACTAACAAAAAAATAATTTACTTCATTGACTATCTGAAAAAGTTTAGAAGGATTTTATCTCTATGGCATGGGCACCATAGCATAATTCTACCTTGAAGTGAAAGCCCAGAAGTTCACTAAAGACTAGGCTATGGAAATGCCTGATTTACCCACAAATTTATAAAAATTAGCTGCCAGAAGTAACGTAGGAGTTTCAAAATTCCTTTCATCTCACTGACAGTCCATTATGGCAAATACAATAAATCAGTTTCATATTAAACTGTTACAGTTTAAATTAAGTGAACCTTGTTATTCCCATACTTCAACACCTCTGAGTACCACCAGCACTAGGTCACTGAAGAGCAGTTTGGTAAGAAAAGGTGACCTGAAGATATTTTGCAGGAAAATTTGCCCTGTTAAAAAATCTATATGAATTAGTGTCAGTATCAATTATCATAATCAGTTATTAATATATATTGAAAAATAGTTTAAGAGGTGAAATTTATCTGGCATCATTATCTTATGCCTTGAGTCATATTTAACAGAGAAAAAACGTGAACTGAAACCACTTAAGTGAAACATTTACAGATACTTCATGTAATTGAGCACACTTCTGAATTCTTCTGAACAGTTAACTATTATTTGAATGACGTAGTAATGAAGTGAAGTCAAATCACCTAAAAGATATATTTATGTTTTAGTAAAGTGGTCAAAAGGGAGCATTTTCAGGGTACAATTCAACTTGCACTCTATCCAATTAAGTGATATTTAAGATACCGGTGCATCTATAAGAGTAGATGAAATTAGTCTTGCAACAATTCTAAGTATCTTCCTTCCCTCCCCTTGAATTTTTCCAAGACACCTGAGTTGAAGGCCAGATCAGATATGGAAAATCTTGCTAACAAGGACTAGTCTAAGAGATACAATGCTCCGCATGGTCCAAAACTGATAAAATCCTCTGGATTTGAGGCGGGATTTGGTTTACTTTTTAACAGAGATGAAGTGAATTTTGAAGATAAAGATGGGTAGCATGATATATAATCCATCATTTATTTTAAGATTGTATATAAACTCCCTGTAAAAGATTTCATTTTTTTCAACCCCTGTCTTCTTTTCTTCCTTCTATAAATTCTGCGAACCAGTAGGAGAATTTTGTTTTGCCAGTTTATCTTGTCTCAGCAAACACAGTCTAATTTACTAATTCATTTGCATAGTTTCACCTTAGCCTAACAATAGCTGCCTGTAAATTTATAGGTGAAAACAACTGGGAGAAAAGAAAAAAAGCATAATTCAGAGGAAAAAAGGAAGAAGTTGATGTAGTAAAATTCAGAGGCTGGTCTAAACTTTAACAGCTCAGTAGAATACAGAAAATTAAGAGGAATTTAAGAAATTATTTTGATTTCAGTTTCATATTTTCCAAGGGAATTCAATCTGTAAGGTGTAGTAATAGAAAAGTCAGCTATCAGAAAAAAAATACAGAAAGGAAAATCTCAAATTGCTAGACCCACAGTTAGTAGGAGTTAACCTTTTAGGAAGGCATATCATTAACTTCTTTAGTTAAAGACTATTAATCATGCAGAATTATTTTTGGAAAAGCCTGTTGTCTGTGTACATGTAATCTTCAAGCTCTTCTTTAAAAACAGTCATTTACTGAAGAGGCAACACAACATAAAGTAAATATTTGTCTTTCATGTTGCCTTTACATTCAAATATTATTATTAAATACAAAATTAACTGCTATCCTTTGAGAGGATGTTTTAACAACATTGTTACTCATTTCTCATAAAGTAATGATTTTCCTACCTATATCATTTACTAAGGAAATAATATAGAAGCCATACTATATATTTGTATTGAAATAATATCAATCTATTAGGTTTTCAGAACAGAAATTATTTTTCTCTGGTAACATTCATTAATGCTGCATTTCCAGGTTCTTGAGAGCTAAAGGTTCTCAATAAAGAAAATGGAAACCACTGCACCTGTTTTGTATAATTTGATTCCTACCCAGCTAGACTGGCTGTTCCAAGAGCTCCATAATTTGATTTTTTTTTTAGTATTATTGCTTAAGCAACTGTGCCATTATAATTTCATTTAAAATACCACTACAGATGTAAGTTTTCCTATGAAAAACTGTACAAATGCAGGAGCATATAAAGAGTTGGTTATCTTCAGGATAATTAAATCCTTACTTGAAATTTCAACACTGAAAAATATCTTGAAAATTTAGAAAAACAAGGAAATGTTGCTATATGTGCCCAAGAATTTTTTGTTTTCTATCCAAAAATTTTAGGACAATATTCATGAATATTTGCTTTACCTATCTCCTATTATGTCTTTGTGGGTATTTTTGGGACGTATTTAGCTTTTCCTTTAATGGAAAGAAACAAGACCAAGAAAGGCTTTTTACCTCCTATACTCCCAACGTTCCTTAGTCCAATATCAATGCCCAAACCAAACAACCCAAAAATTAAAAAAATCATCACAGATTTTTTTTTCTACAGTAATGTTATGATACATAAAGTTCAAAGGATTATCAGTCTTTTGGAATAGCATTGGGACTAGGAATAGTCAGGACTAAGAATACCATCTTCCAAATTTGCATCACCACAATTCTTACAAACACAAAATGCTTATTTAGAATCCCTACATGTCTCTGCTTGCAAACTCTGTACTTAAGATATGTGATCAAAAGAGAAGGGAAGAATGTATTGTGTATTTTTTTTTCCTATTAGATAAATTTTAGTTTTTGTGTTTAGGTTTATTTGAGATTTTTTAAATGAATCAGAAGATCAGAGAAGTAGCTTTGGCTTTTTCAAGTTCTAAAGGAAGCCTTTAAATATAAAATCTCTCTAAATAGATATCATTTGGGGGGGTTTAACCTATCAGGTGTGGTGTTGTATCAAATATCATTATATCTAGATAGTACTACAAACTGTTATATAGGTCTGGATTTTAAGAGTTAGCAAAATGTGATAAAGTCAGCTTTCTGTGTGATGCTTCTTGGTTAATTAATTCTGCATTGCACAATTGTCTTCTGTACACTTAGGTTTATAATGATACCAAACCTGATTTCTCCTTTGTTATGAACTCTCTAACATGCTCTCCAGTGGCAACTCAAACTATAGATATAAAGGGAAAAAGAGAGAGTCACTGAGTCGTCTGTCCTCTCAAGTGAGATCCCGTATGTTCAAGAGCTTAGTGTTGAAGTAGAGGGCTCTGTGAGGGCCTACTTCACCTTGGTTACCTCTGAGGAGTTAGGTTTTCAAATACTTATCTATGTCCACTGATAGCTAGCAGGAGATAATAAATCAGCTTAGTTCTCTGCACATAGGTCATTAAATGGTGAGTGAGGATCAACAATTTTACTCATGAATCCTACTGTTCATTAACAGAGCTGGGGTTGTCTGGCCAAACCTTTAATGCATGCCCAAGAAAGACATTGTTTTCCCATTATAAGGTTCCCTCAGAAACTGACATTTAGTGAATACTTTGATGTGTTCCCTGAAAGGAGTTATTACAATGCAAAGTACAGAAGGATAAATGCCTTGACACGTACCAATTTCTATGAGATTTTTAGACTCAGGTCCCCAGTGAAACAAAGGGAACATGTTCTCCTTTCTAACACTGTCAACCTTCACTATCACAAACACCCAAAATTAATAATTATCTAGCTACTGAACAATTATGACAGATGATTAATTGATCACAAGGAGCTAGTTCTCATGATGCTATTAATCAGTATGTCATCAAGCAGAAAGGGAAGGTAAGCAATCTATATCTGTTAAAAAACATGTAAGGGACACATTATTCAGTCAGCATGAAAAGGTCATTATGAAGCAGAAAGCAGGATGAAGGGACTTAGCCAGATTGATGAGCCAGTGCTATTTTGTGTATTTATTGCCAAGAAAAAAACCAAAACAACTAATCTGTCTGTACAAACATGGTAAATAACTGGTTTGCTGAAACAGAATGCTAAAGACAAGAGCAGGTTGCTGAGCTGTCAACAAGACTTTGGCCATCTCTTTCTCAAAGATTATCAAATGTGGAGTCAGGGAAGAGACTTTCCCCTGCACATCTCTGTGCTCACTTGATAGAAGAATATTTTACAGCTGTGGCCTCTGGACATGACAAGCCTCTCCCACCTCCTCTCCTGATGATTACCATGCAACTCATTGGACACTACTCATTACCATCTGCTGCAGGGAGAAGTCTGTTTGGTAAAGGAGTGCAGGATGAAGAGTAGGTTGAGAAAGAAAGAGTAAAAGGAGGTTTATGAAAAAGAGAGTGACTTTTTTTCAAAGGCAAATAGGGGAAGGCAGAGAGGAATGTTTTAAAGTGAAAGAGGGTAGGTTTAGATTGGATATTAGAAAGAAATTCTTCATTGTAAGGGTGGTGGGGCTCTGGCACAGGTTGCCCAGAGAAGCTGTGGATGCTCCATCCCTGGGAGTGTTCAACAAGTTGGATGGAGTTTTGAGCAATGTGATCTACTGGACAACATCCCTGCCCATAGCAGGTGGGTTGGAATGAGATGATCTTTAATGTCCCTTCCAAGACAAAACTCTCTAGGATTCAATACTTTTATGGAAAGCAGTTTTGTGTCTTCCATGGTGTGCTGGACTTGCATGCAAATGGCAGAAAACCTGAATGGTGTTAAGCATAGGACAGCTTCCTTTCCTCCCAGGTATGACTGTGCACAGCAACTTCAGCCAGATGTGATCTTTGCCTGCCTGCATTTCAAGCTAACCAGAAGATACTGTGCTAACTGCATGGCAATTAACAGTAACCTTGAACCAGGAGGTGATAAAGAATCTTTAAGAAACATTACAGCAGGGGTGAAGAAGTCTTTGTATATCTGCCAGGTACTTAACAGCTGGGATATTTTGTACCTGGTGGGATCTCCAAGGACAGGCATAGCATATATCATGCTCTAGTGTGTGCTTCCTACAGTGTCCTAGGTAGCCAGGCTTGATGGCATTATGGGCACAGTTGATGTTTTGTACTGGATGGAAATAACAATTAGAAAGGTTCTCCCAGGGGTCTATGTATAAAATTTTTGGTGGGTATGGATACCACTGCCTCCATGACAAAATCTCCTTGTTTTCAGGCTTTTTTTAACAAGGAATTTGTGGTTTAAGACAAAGGAATACATACTTAGTTTAACCAATGCTTACACAATAGCCATCTTCCCCCTGCAGATAAATCCAGTTCAGCCACATAAATACAGTATAGATATCTTAGTAGAAAACTGTGTTTGGACTAATTTATCTTGCAAAGAAAGTTAATTAGCTCAAGCATCACACGGTTGCAGACATTGCTTCTAGATGTGGCTGCCACCCAGCTGTCTTGGGACAGCAGCAGAAAGAGCCTGAGTCTGCATGATGGATTTGCAATATTCCCTTAATTGTCTCATAAAATATTTTCTACTTTGTTTTATACTTCAAAGTGATAGTTTAAGAAAGAATGGGCAATACATGGTAGTTATAGACGTAGAAAAGCCTGGGTAGAAGTTTCCAGGTGTGATGGTCTCCACAGATTACATGGCTTTTTTCTGGATTTCTGGAGCTGGTGTAAAAGAAGACAAAGAAGCATGAAAATACAGAACTTGTTGTTATGCCTTCTTCAGACAGTTTAGCCAAGCAAATAATCCAAAAATATAAGACACTTTTCCCTCTCCACTCTTCACCTATTTTAAACATTAGAAAAAATATCATCTTTACTAATTATCTCATCTTGAGCTTCAAATCAGTAGACCATGCTACTGGTAGATATCTACTTAGCCCATTTATTTACCAATTCAAAAATATTTCAGTTGACTTAATAAACAGAACTTTAGATTTCTTTTCCCCATTGAAAATGCCAGTTTCACAGGCATTTTTAAATGGAAACTTGTTGATGTATAGAAATTGCATTTCTCATTGAAGTAAAATTTCCAAGCAACTCAGTTATTTGCTTATTCATTTTTATCAGAAAATTGGTTTACTGAGTGTTTCATAAATATTTAGATAGACATCTATAAAAATGACAGGCATAACAATTTTAATCATGTTTTCATTATGAAAAGCTTTTACTTATCTGCCTCTCTCCAGTCAAGAAGCCTCACATAAAAAGTTCTTCTCTTGTTCTTAGACATTGCTTTTTATCTTGACCTTCTCTTATGCTTTTAGTCACAGAGGTGTCATGGTTTTGAAGAAATTTCAGGTGAAGAAAATGCAGCCACTTGTCTCATGGAGTTCATTCATCTTCCTCCAGACAGGAATATTCAGAAAGTAAATTAGCAAGACCATGGCATAAAAATACTAATGAGAATTGTGAAAATACAAAATGTGATCAAATTTGCAAAATACAGTAGAGGACAGGAGAAAAAGCCTTTGTACTGTAAAGGAGAAGCCAGTGATTAAAATTGTAAGGTCAGGAGATAAATCTTGTAAGCTTCTGTATGGTGATGAAATGATAGGAGATACTCTGAAATCCACAGGACATAAAAGCAGCAAGCAGAAAGGAGGAATAGGTGGCACTGAGGAGATGGCCTGAGATTTGACAAGCAGGAATTCATCAGTCGCTGTCCTATAAGTTTAGGTGTGATTCCTGACAAAACTGGAGAAGAATTCATCTGCACATATGGACAAATTTGAAGAGGAGAGTGAATTTTCACATAAACACAAGTCCAGCATTGGGCTGACCTGAAAGCTGAGCAAATTTCTCCAATTAACACATGTTTTTGTGGTGTGTCCTAACTTAATGCAGTACAGACACCTGAAAAAATTATAATATAAATCCCAGTGAGCTGTGATGGTAAATTTTATTTTTTATTTCTCAAATATCAGTCGTCTATAGGTTCCACTGATGGGAAATAAATATGGCACTGCTTCCTCCAGTTACTCATTTTTAAACTACTAGGATCTGTAATTTCTTTCTTTCAGTGATCATGTTATCAGAGACCCATATGTACACTGCATCTGCTTTATGCTGCTGTAATGAAATAAACAGGACCTAATTCACCACTTGCTTACTCCAATCTAATACCACTGTAACTCCTCTGATATCTCTGTAATGAAATCAGAAGAGCAGAGGATAACAGACTTGTTGGATTTGCTTAGGAAGAAAAAAATTGTGTATTTGTGATGTCTTCCACTCAAACTTTTGTTGATATCCCAATCTTTTACATTTCATAGACACAAAATTTCCAGGTAAATAAAATAGATCCAAAATGAACCATATATTTAATTGTGCATAATAAATATAAAATGCTTTAAAGGTTCTTCAGTAATAAATAATGCCATGTTACAAACAGGTAAAGTAACTGAGATCTGTTAACTTTGCTCTAGGATTTGGCAGCTGAGCTCTCTTCCAAGGCCATATGCTTTTCAGAAACAGGTGTAGAGAAAGACACGCAGATGACATAAAATTTGTGTGTTACTGAATACTGCAATTTTTTGTGCTATTGCAATCCAACATTTGGAATAAAATGTTGATGTCTACAGAAAAAAAAAAAAAAAAAAAAAAAAAAAAAAAAACCAAAAAAAAAAAAAACACCAAAATCTGACTTTGATTCTTTTCAAAACAAGCCCTTAAGAGGAAAACAACTTGATAGCTATGTAAATGTTTGGCAAACAAGATCCTATTTGCTGCTCATTTTCTAAAGGGCAACAGGGCTTGAGTCCTTCCTTTCTTGCTAGGAGAAAACTTATACAAAAACAGAAAAAAAATGCAACTTATAATCCATCCAATATCATAATCTTTTAAAACATTATCAGCTGAGGCGTCAGAAACCCAGGGTGATGTGGCTTAGGTAGGATATAAACAGCAGGAGCAAATGAACTTTTAAAAAGCCAAGGTGCTGTTATCCTACAGCTCAATTTGCTTCTTTCTAAGCCAGAGCATTACTTCTCCAAAATAGTGTTGTTTTTTCCCTTTCTATTTTTTTTTCCTAACCACCTGAGGGAGGCATTTAAATTTAATCACATTCAGGTTCAGCACTCATCATGGTGATAGTAAAACAGGTGTGGACTGGGAGGAAGGCAGGATTTGCTGATTTGTGAGATCCTATCACTCAGCATCTGCTAGCCAAATTGCCAGCTAATCACCTGTGGAAAAAAAAGTCTTGTTTTGACAAGGAGAGCATTTCATCACCTGTGGAAATTGCCTTCTCAAATACATAGCCTGGAGCTTAAATCTCTGCAGGAACTGAAAGAAGAAATCCTCATCTGTATTTCTAGGCTCTTCTCTTCAAAATTCAGATGATCAAGAGGATACCCTTGTTGAAAAATTCCCTGTATTTTATTAGCTAGCCTTGCTTTCTGCCCTGAAGGTGGCATTTCTCAACACCCACGAAAGAAAATATCTTCTCTGTAGGGGAAAGTACAAAGAACTTTACCTGTTGTTTTGGACAAATTGAGGCACTCTGCTCATCCATCATCCAACCTGGCCAGGCACAAGGCCATTCTGGTCCAGTAGGCAGGCTGTACCAATGCTAATGAGCCCTGCTGAGACAGCAAGGTCATTATGCATGTTTGAAAAGTCTTGTCTTGGATCTGGTCCATACATCTCTGGCAAGGAGCATGGATGAACTTGGGAAGCAGCTGGCTGTACCCAGTTATAGGAAAATGTCCAGAGACCTGTAGAGTTTAACAGGTCATTGTTTTTTCTTGGATTTTTTTTTTATTGGAAATTGAAACAAGAACTTTAAAACAAGGAAAATGACGACAACAAAGCCACAAGCAAATAAACAAACCAAAGGTGTCTGAAACATAACACAGACACTTTCTAATGGGAAAACTTTAATATTTTCCACTCTGGCATTTTCCCCTAAAACATCTGTTATTATCCACTACTCAAGAGAAAATTCTTTACTAGGGGGTGTAGATATTACTGTTTCCCCTTCTCTGTTGGTTTTAGACTCTTTGATCTTCACAGGTACTAGTGTGTGCGAAGAGCAAGATAAATAAGAAAGGGAAATTCACATTTCATTAGGAGTGAGCAATAGCAAGTCCTCCCTCACCAGTTTGCTGTGCTGTATACTTTTCTCTCCTCCTGCATCTGTGTTGGCTCTGAGCAAGTGATCCAGGTCACTGGTCACTCTAGTGCTTACACTGAACGAGATGTACAAGAAACCTGGCAGATCCTCAGAACCACTAAGGAGAGCAAGAGCAGATTCAAGAGAGTTGTTGTGATAAAGTGCACAAACTCTGCATTTCAGGCAAATAAAAGACTGAAAACGCAAAATACAGGGAGGAGGAACTAAATGTCTCTGGAAGGGGTTCTGCCCTTCCAGAGCTGGGTATATACCAACCAAACTGCCTGTGTGAATAAGGACAATATGTAAAATCCCTTAGCTAGTGTTCCACAAACCAACTGCCCCAGCTTGGTAGATTGGTACAGAAATCGGCTCAGTATAAGCACATTCTTTCTGAAAATAAGTATTTCTTTCAAGAATTGAGAGTCAGGCAAGGCAGTATTACAGACTTTGGGGCATCAGACAAAATCTGGTCTATTAGTGAAAAAACAAATAGTACAAGCAGATAAAAGAAGTCCTTGCTCCAAATGACAGCTCCATGCAGCTTCCAGAAAATGATTTCCAAAAGGGATCACTGTGTGGGCCTCTTCACTATTCCACTCAATATGTTCAATGTTCCATTCAATAAGTTACTTTCTAGGAGAAGAAAACTTCTCTTACATCTCACACTTCCAACTCCTACCTAAAATGGGTAGGTCTGTAGGACATGGTTGTGCGGAACATGCACATTCATGAAATTTGAGACAGTCTGTCGTGACTCCAAATCCAGTCACAGGTGGGAATCACATATGGAGAAGATCAATGCTCAGAGCAAGTCACTTGAGCTGCTTTTCAATACTGTACACCCTAGATGAGCTTTGGAAGTTTTGTTCACTTATTCAAGATGCTCTCAAAGCGAAGCCAAGTTTGCTTAAACACTGTTTTTTAATGTTCCTATTTATGACAAAAACACATTTGAAAATACTAAAGAAAGAAAATGGGCCTAATTAATATAGAGGAGTTTTGCAGTTGAAAGTAATGTAAGCAATGAGACTGACCTAATTTACTGGCCATGAGCAGCAGATTACTATGTGTTTAGCAAAGAATTTTTCTGACAAACATGAATGCAGTGTATGTAAATATATTTATTTGATTGTTTCAAATATTTATACTTCCAGGTTAATTATTTAGTTTACATTATAAGCAGTCTTTCCCATGAAAGCCAGTAATAAGAAAAAATAAACTCATTTACTTCCTTGTAAATGAATTTAAATTTCACTAAGGAGAGGTTAACAATAAAAAGACAATGTTATCTGTAATTAATCTGGATTTCTTTACAAACTCATTCTCCACTTCTCCCTTAAACAAATACAGGATTACAAAAGGTCAGATATTTTGTTACATTTTATATTTGTGGTTATTTTTTATTTTAATATAAATTTTTTATTTACAAAATTCTCATAGATTAGTTAATATATTTCAGATGCCTAGATTGGTACAGCATGCAATACATTTAATTCCTGAATATCCATTTTACTCAGATGTAAATTTCTATTTAACATGGTTCATGGTTAAACTGATGGATTTTGTGCCAGAAGATGTGTTTCAGTGGTGGATAAATTCTGTAAAGGACAGAATCCTGTGGCTAACATACTCATCTGTGACTCAAGAAATCTCTTGACTGATCATAGTACCTTTATTTCTCTATCTCAAATACCTCATTTTTAGTGTGAAAATAAAAATGTTTTCCAGACTCACTAGGAACTTTTTCAGGAAGTTGCTGGAGGAAAGTGTACATAAATACTGTAGCTGTAGGCAATCATAAAGATAAAACACCATATTTCAAAACATGTAACCAGCAGTAAAACTATATTGCAACAAGTATGTTTTAGCACCATCTAGCTATCTTGTCAGGTAAAATCATAGCTGTAAAACACTCCCTGAAATCCAATCTTTTCCTAGAAATAAAACCCACCATAGAATTCTGTATATTTTTTCCCCCAAATTAGTGCAGAAGTTGATACAGAAATACCTGTAAATATACACTTACAAATGACCAATGTTAAACTGTGTTAGTCCTCAAATTGATATCTGTGTCTTGGCTTAAGATGAAGGATGCTGGAGTGTTGACATCTTGCCTCACAGTTGTAAGGATTTAGCAGACATAAATGAAATACAATAGTTTTTTACCATAAAGCGCTGCTGCAGCTCAAGCCATGGCATTGTTTCAGCAAGCAAAATCAGTGTATGCTCTTTGAATTTGCTTACTGCTGCCCTTTGTCATAACTTTACTCTGATTGAACTCCCCTAAGAGGCATGGTGGGGAGGAATAGAGTGAGTGGGGTATTCCTACTAAGTTTAACCTCTGTAAATTATGTAATTTGAAAAAAATTGTTAATAAGCTAGTGCAGCATCTAAGATCAATGTTTCTGAGCTTTGCCTCTCTTAAGATTGAAGAGTCCTCTTAGAAAAATCACCAGATGAACAGCAGCTATCTACACTGAAAACAGTGGTGATAGGCACCTGGATAAGAGGTGTGCCCCGGTCGGGAGCATAAAGGTTATCCAGGTCTCCTTACTGATGACACTGAGATGGCTAGTAAGTCACTTGTGATTGCAGGGCAGAGGTTTTAAGGAAAAAGGGAATTTAAGGTGAAAATATACCTAGTTGACTGGTTTCCTATGATGTGACTTAAGAAGGACTATATATAAAAAACAATAAAGCTAAGAAGAGTCAGCAGGTGAAAAAAGATACTGGCACAAACATTGCCAGCTGTATATTTCCTTCTGAAAAGTTTCTATGTTGATTTGGGAGTTGCGATGTTAATTGTTCTGGGGCCTGATGAAACAGTTGCTATGTGCATCAAGAATTTCCAGAGACTCAAATGGTCTGGGGTCTTTTTCTGCAATTTTATTAATTTGTATCCTAAGCATTTATTCTAATTTAATAATAGAAATTGCATGGTTAGTGCTGGGACCTGACTACAAAGTAGCTTGGAGGAACCTCTTCAGGCATTGGAAATATAATTGATTTTGTGAACATTGAAAAATAAGTGACTCAGTTCAATATGTGCCATTTGGAATTTGTTAAATTTCCAATATTTTTTAGAATTGTAATTTTTTTCCAAATAATTATACCTAGAAACATAGAATGGTTTGGATTAGAAGATTGTTTAGTTTCAAGCCCCTCTTGAATTCTAACTAAACCCTCCTATAGTCAGGGTNGATTGTTTAGTTTCAAGCCCCTCTGCCATAGTCAGGGTCACCTTCAAGTAGACCAGGTTGCTCAGAGCCCCATCCAACCTGGCCTTAACGCTTCCAGGGGTGGGGGATTCGCAGCCTCCCTGGGCAACCTGTGCCAGTGCCTCACCACCCTCACGGTAAAGAATTTCTTCCTTGTATCTAGTCAAATCTGCTCTCTAAGTTTACAGCAATTCTCACTTTTCCTGTCACTACACGTCCTTGTAAAAATTCCCTCTCCAGCCCTATTTTAACCCCCTTAGATACTGGAAGGTACTTTAAGGTCTCCCTGGAGACTTCTCCAGGCTAAAAACCCCAACTCTTTCAGTTTGTGTCCACTGCGGAGGTGCCCCAGCTCTCTGAGCACCTTCATGCCCTTGCTCTGAACTTGTTCTAACAGGTCCATGTCCTCATGTTGGGACCCCATCACTGGATGCAGTGGTTCCAGGTGAGGTGTCACAAGAGGGGAGTAGGGGAGGAGAATCACCTCCATTGTGTTGATTCATAATGGTTCCATGAAATAGCAGCTATGAGCCCATCCTTACTTGTTTCACTATTAGCAGTATGTTGGGGCAAAGCAGCTACTGATGAGATACAATTGAGGCTTCAGTACTGAAAGAGGACTTTTGACAAAGCTGGCTTCCTGGTGTATTGCTCAGCACAGAAGCAGTTTATACACCACTGAGATCCATCTAGGCAGGTAAATCATCAGGCAAAACCCATCAAGAATATATAAATGAAAGAGTAGCCATCACTTCTTCATGAATAAAAACAGGAGGCTCAGCTGTAACAGTGGTCTTACTTTCTACTGGTATTTCTCTACGTACATACATTCAAAAAAAATGTTTCTGTTTCTATGTCTTTGGTAGTATTCCTTTATTTATTTGTTTATCTGGATGTTATTTTAGTAGCCTTTTCTTCTCATTCCTCACATAGTCCATCCAATATCAGCTGCCGGGCAATGTTTCCTTTCCCAGAGCAGATGAGTAGAGACAATTCCTATTATGTCACTGTTCTTTTTTGCCTGGAGTTGATAGTTTGGTGGGTTTTTTCCTTTTTTTTT
>VWYO01026411.1:651953-668219 GCA_013400275.1 Rhadina sibilatrix | reverse complement strand
TTGTTGTTGTTGTTGTTTTTACTTTTTTTTTTTTTTTTTATTAGTTCTGGTATTTTATCCTGTGTGGAAGTAATGCCAGAATTCTTGTGCATTAATTACACTGATATTTTCACAATTTTCTACATACATGATGCCTCCCAACTATGAGTGATGAAGCACAAGGAAACAGGAAGTAAATCCTTATTACACCATTGGGGATGTTCCACAGTGTAGAGTGCCCTCATTTTTAGTGTTGGTAGAGTGCACTCAGCTGAGCTTCATTTAGGAAAAAACAGAAACAAAATACAGAGAATTAATTTTATATGGGGAAATAAATAATTGCATTTAGATCTCCCTATTAACATAGAGAGTGTTTTTAGCATACTGGAGAGACCTAAAATAAATGTAAATGGACTTATTTATGCTTGCCATATGCTTTGCTTTAGGACTTTCAAAGTCATGTGATAAAGCATATTTTTATTAAGAATGAAAAAGAGACAGATTATGCAACTTGAAGGGAGTTGCTCTTTCTTCTTCTTTACCTATTCACCTAAGAGTAACCTAAGGGAAACTTCTCACCAGTTCTCGATGTTTGCCATCATTAGATAATCTCAATTTTGGATCTTTGAACTTCACATCTTCACAACTTCAATTCTAAGAGCCAAGAGCTTTTTCTGAAGATGAAAACACCAGTAGCTGCAAAAACTGCGATATCTCCCATTGGCATGCAGTTCCTCTAGATTCCCTCTGAAATCAGCAGACAGAATAGATGGGCTGAATCCTCCTTTGAATGTGAACGATCTTCTACTCTGACTACAGCTGCCGGGCTGCCTTAGGTACTTCAGACACTTCCTTGACTTTAGCTGAGATTTGGGTATTACACTCCAAATCCAAACACCACCTATGGGTATAAAGGTGTTTCCGTTACTCCACACTTATTCTGAATGAGAAAATGGTAATAATTTTAACTGTGCTTTGGGCGTCTTTTAAGGTGATACAATTCTGTTTTGTCCTTAAAAGCAAATTTAACATCAATGGAATGATATTGCCTAGAGAAACTGTGGGCTAAATTAATTTCATGGGAGAACAGACAAAACCTGAGCTTTGTGTATGTTTCAGAACTGATGGAAACAACCGAGTTGTTCTTTAGACAAAATAATTCCTGTTCTTTGTGGAATTCATTTGCCTTATGGGGCTTTCATTATTGCAACTCCAACACCAATAACTTCAGTGTATCTGCTCATCAGGAATTAGCATGTCTGAAAGAGAACCCAATCTTATGAAGTCCTTCTCTTTTCTCAGAAGGCTGAGATACTTAAATGCAAAAGCTTTTGAGGATCTTAGTGAGAAAATATAGAATAATTGGGTTACCTGAAAGCTGATTCTGTGTTACAGGTATGTAATACAGAGCTTCAGTTGTGAAGCTGACTTTCCTGTGTATGTGCAGTGTATTTTAATAATTTCCTCTGTGCAGTTACTGAGCAGAGATTCTCTGCTGTCAGGATAACTATAGGATTATAGAAACTCAAAATGCATGTAGTGTCAAATTCTTCAGCCACTAAAATGTTATGCCCAAGGCATTACAAGGCTCATTCATTTCAAATTTGGCAATTCACATTGTTGCACTGCAGTTAACAGAATTTTGCCCCATCACATTGGAACTTTCTGTATGGCAGCAGATTTCTGAGAGCAGAACTTTCATTTTAAATTATTCTGATTTATTGAAGGTTAGTGAATGATGAAAGAGGGCGGTGTGCTTAAAGAAGCACCTCTTAAGCATATCAGGGAACTACAGGGGATATCTTCTTTGGTCAATGAACCAAAGAATGACCACTATTTGTATAGAAAATGCTATTTATATAATGGAAATATTCTCTCAACACTTTAAGAAAGCCAGATAAATCCCATATCTTAATATGAGACAGTGTTCTTCTTCTGCAAATGGGGAAAGTGCAAGCCTGTAAATGACAGATTAACAAGCTTGTATTAACTTTGAAGTTCATGTCTCTTATATGTTGAAGAGATAAACCTTTTAAAATAACATTCATATTTATCATTGTCATTAATCTGGTGCACACAAAAGCACTAAAGTAAATACTGGTTAACAGCAGGGAAAATATTTCATATGGGAGTTCTCAAATGACCCAAACAGCACTATTTGGGCTTGTGTGTCTGACTACATTCATTCATGTGGCAGCAATACATGAATTCAGTATTAGGTATTTTATTAGAATTCATTTGTTCTGCATGCTGATAGTGTATAGAGACCCTGGCTGTGTATACAAACTGTGGGACTTTTACATCGCTCAGGAATACTCCTTGACAAGACTGCACCTTAGCAAAATCAGGGCTTTGCAGGTCAACTTTTTAGTAAAGACAAAAGAAAAGGTTGATGCATTCACCTCTGCTTTTGGGGTGAATTTTTTCACTTAATGGGTACATACCAGTCCTTACACACCCAGTGATGCACTATCTCCCTTGAGAGAGATCCCATGTTAGAGCAGGGGAAGGATTTCTCTCTCTGAACAGAGTGAGAAATAACATGATGAACTCACCATAACTCCCATTACCTGTATATCTGCTGGGTCAGGAGGTAGAGCTTGAAAGGAGGAAGGGGTGGGTGGAAATTTTTTTTAATATTTGTTTTGTCCCATCATCCTGGTCTGATTTTGTTAATAATAAATTCAATAAAAATCTTTAATTCTAGCCTGTTTTGCCCATGATGGTATTTATGAGTGATCTCTCCTGGTCCTTATCTTATCCCATGAACTCTTCATTATATTTTCTCTCCTCTATCCAGCTGCAAAGTGATAGAGATGCTTTGGTGGGTGCTCTGCCTAGTAGGATGAACCCACTACAGATGAGTGCCTAATTAGTGTAAATAATGTTTCAAGGGAGAGCCAATGTGTGGCAAAGAAAGCTTTAAAAAATTGGTTAAATATATTTCCTCTCTCATGCTCATCCTACACCTTTTCTACAATGCTACACAGAAGGGAGGGAAAGGTCCTTGTACTGAGATATATTTAGCTATAATTAGGTATAAGATACCAATTTAGTGTATTTAGTATATATTTATATTAGAAAATGTAATGTATTTGTATATCTAGTAAATGCATATAAGATATAGGCTTAGTTTTGATGGGATAATCTTGCTCAAAAAAGGGTCTTCCAGCCAAGACAGATAGAGGATATAAAAGATGCATCAGTCTGCAAAAGGTATTAGGAAAAATGTCCCATGAGAATATGGAGTATCTGCATCACACACTGTTTCTGTGTTGTGACAGGCAAACTCTAATGGATGTTATGGAGTGACAAATCCTGAGCCTAGCCGGTGAGTTGTCCAAACCAGAAAATTGACCAACTGCTCAGACTAGAATCTTCTTAAATATCCTCATACCTTGAACTGAAATGGAAGACTTCAGTAGTGTCAAGATGGTCTGTGAATATTTGAAAAGAGCTTAAATTGGGGGCAAGGAGGATATAAATACATACACTAATATGTATATTTTTACTTTTCATTGTAAATTCTTTCCCAAGAAAAGTAGCCCTCCAAGCAACATTTCCAAACTATGTGTGTCTCCTACAAAAAATTACTTTTAGTGGGAGATGTATTTTATGCAAATAACATTTCAACCACTTGTGACCATTAATCAAATTGAGCTGTCCATATAAAGGAGGGGCATGCCAAGTAAATATAGGACTGCTACCCCAGCAGTTGCCAGTTGCTGATGTCTGCTGATGCACAGCACGAGCTGTGCTGGCTTACAGCTATCCAGGCTTTCACGGCTTTTCACAGTGACCCTGTGCTCAGATGTCCCTGGCCGCCTGCTTCCTTTCAGGGTTGTAAAGTCAGATTCACCTCCAAGCTGCTCCATGGGTAGGAGATGTCCTGAGTCTTTCAGGAAAAGAGCAGGCATCATCATAACAGCATTAAAGGAAACAAAAATTGCTTCCTTTGAGCAACAAATTATACTAGCATTAAGCAACATTTACTGCAATGAAAATTATTGAAGCAGCAAGGTATCAGACAAGCTGTGTACATCTGGTCTGTTCATCTGCTTCTTTGGAGTGTGCTTCATCAACAGAGACTGGCACAGTGGTTTTTGTCCTATTTTGCTAGAAGGAAAGGAGAGGATGCTGTTTTCTCTCATAAGGATCAATTTTAGCCTCTTGAAGGAAAAAACTCATGAAGTGTAAACACATCCTTGTTTTTCTGTAAGCACAGACTAAGCATCTTCCTGTTGTAATTGCAGCAGATGTAAGTAAGGTTAGATTGAGAAAATCTAGGTACTGCAAGAATAAATCTTTAATCATTTAATAGTTGAGAGCGTGTTGGGAGGCTTCATGCTGCTAAAAGATGCCATCTTGTAAATGAGATGTAAATTGGAGGTCCTGACTGTTTGTGATCATTAAAGATTGTATGAAGAATAGTGGTGATTAACTCTAATGTCCTGCCAAATTCTGGTGTGAATATTTTTTTTCCAAGTGGAGAAATTCCCCTTAGAACCACAGTTAGATTATTCATCACCCCCATGCTAATATTTAGTAGTGTTAATTGCTAGCTTTCACTCCTTAAATCAATGTAAGCTATTTTCTGTCAAGTCACAGAAAGCTCGATTTCTTTCTACATTCAACTGGTTAAACAGGCAGTTTGATGATTCTTTGGCTGAAGGGGCTTAATTCTTTACCATTTTCCCAGCCAAGTTGCAGTGCTGGAGAAATAAATACCCTATGGTTTCCACCACTGTTGAAGGTAGTTGGCAAGATCTGGATTTGGACTAGGGCAGATTGGGTAGTACCTGAATGAACCCATGCTTGCAGTCTGGCTGCAGAATCAGGAATCCACGTCTGACAGATGCTGATGAACACTGTGGCTTGGTGACATATTGTGTGATATACAAAATGACTATATGATTATGCCTTAGGGAAGCCTTCAGGGATAATAATTGACTGAGAAGCATAGGATGGGGAAATAAAAGGAAAAAAACAACACCAACCTCTTTTAGTGTATTTCACAGAATCATAGACTCATTAAGGTTGGAAAAGATCTTTAACATGAAGTACAAATGTCAACCTAGAACCACCACTTTTGGTTGATTAAGTATCAGATTGCAGAGAGAATTTTTGTTTCATATCTTAGATTGGGGAAAAAAAGGTATTACCAGTGTAGCAATACATGACTGGCCTTTTTTCTCCCCCGCTTTTTTTTGGAAATATTTCTGAGGGAAATGAAAGAGTTCTATGCATTTCCTATTGAGGTTTCTTTTGCTTTTCATCTCTTAATAATTTTCTTTCCTCCAAGACTGGTTAATGGCTCAAACTGAAATGCCATCCTGTCATTGTCAGTGTCACTTTTTCAGAAAAGAGCTTGATTGTCTCTGACTATCTCTGAATTTTCTATTACCTCCAGACTAATTCCAGACCCTTACATGGGTTTGAACACTGTCACTTGCTTAGATACTTATATAAAGATCACATATTTATGAGTTTTAAGGTTTAGATGTAATCCACATTCAACTTAATCTAATTAAATCACATGGAATGCAATAACTAGGGATAGACAAAATCACATATGTCCACCATGGGATGAAGGTTTGCTGATATCCTGTAGAAAATTGGAAAAAAAAATGAGATGATGTTCAACAATTGCACAAGACTCTTAAGATTTGTATATTCAAGATCGGGTATGATCTTTAGCCAAGATACCATGTAACTTTCATTTACACAGGCTGTTTATTTTAATCCAGTTTCTACAATTTCTATATTCTTTTTTACAAACATAATTGACCTGACTTTAATAATTCCAGGAAAAGCCAAGACCAACCATTCCTTCTAAGCTAATATTTTTGCTGCTAGAAAAGTTACATCTTTTAGCTTTTGAGACTTTTCAGTTTTGTCAGCAAGACTGAAATACTTGCTGCCACTGTCAGAGATATTTACAGCAACAGTATAAAGTGCCTGATTCACTTCTTACCTTAAGAAGACAAACACCTGGAATTTCACTCTCTGAGTGTCTGTTTTCCAATCCTCAAGCCACTTTTTGTGGCTCTCATTTGAATTATTCATAACATGGATGTATTCATGATGCTGATCCTCAATTCAGTGTTCTCGTAAGGATACTAAAATTGCTCCACAGAGGCAAAACAAAAAAAAAAATTAAATTCCTAAATTTTCCATGATGATCCTCTTTTCATACATCTAAGGACCAAACTTTTCCTCTCTTGTTTCGTACTGAAATTTAATATTGAAGTGGTGAGTTCTACAGCTCATAACAGGCTTTCAAACTGAAGTACCCTGTTCCCTCATCTTGTTCAGTGAAATATATGGAGACTTCCTCCTCCAACTTCTCTAGAACCATGCTTGTTTTCTTCATTTTGCAACCCTAGAGTGCAGAGAAAAGTACTACAAAAATCAGTGAACGACTCCTGAACAGAAACTTCAGTCTCAGCTTTGTAGGAGGTGGCATTTGAAGAGGTAAACCTTGCAGACTTAACTAGAGAAGAGTCCAATATAAACCAATCAGATCAAGGGGGAAACAGGCAGAAGGCAGCCACAGGTACACTCATAGCACTGATTTCATTGTTGCAGCCAGGTCTTTTATTGAATAAACATATATTTGTAGAAAAGTTATTTCTGTCTTTTGAGAAATAAAAACCTCAGATCAGAAGTGTGTTGTCAAGGACTGACTGACTGACATGATCAGCTCACAAAACACTGTTCTCCTTTAGTGTTTTGTATGTGTGTATCTCCATCCCACGTAGTATTCAGCAGTTCATTGTTTTGCTTCTGCCAAGGGTTTGTGAGCCGAACCTTGAGCAATAGGCAAGCGCTGAAGGTTTCTGTTTGGTATTTTGTTTTGTTCTGTTTTCTCTGAGCAAAATATTAACATTTTTTCTTTGTGTCTTGTTATCTTAATATGCTATTCAAAAGTGGAAAAGAATTGTTTATGAACAAGAGGTATGGTTCCTCCTTTGTGTGAGGGAGAGCTGTCTTTAACTTGGAAATATGTTGTAGAAGACAAGGGGTTTGTCACTAACTGTGGTGAAAATTGTGATTTAACCCATGTTTGGTAGCAGATAACAGCCCCATTTTAGGTTGAAAATTCTCTCTTTTGATTTAATGTGTAAATCACACTTTTCATCTGCTGATTTACATATATGGAGTACTGAACAAGGTGGGTTGGTGTAGCTGATATCTATAGAGAAAAGGTGGAGTAGTGCAAATAAGACACAGACTACAAAAAGCAACCTTTGTCAGGTTTTATTTTCTGTGGTTTGTTTTCAGTCAACAGCTTTATAAATCCCTTTGTGGATGTTGAAGTTTTGCATGGGCATCTATAAGAGCATTCAAAGAAATTTCATGCAGTATTCATTCCTGCAAAATGAAACTTTTAGTGTATGGGCTGTTAGTTTTGACTGATAATTTAATGTCCTTCACACTACAATTCAAGAAATGGACCTTGAATATCTTTGGATGAAGGACAAAAGGAAAAAGAAACCTTTGTCTTTTTTTGGATAAGATTTTTCTGTAATGCAACACCTTTTCAATTAATTTTTTTAATATTTGGCTGTTTGTGTAAAGCTTTCTGAAAACATTTGATGGTCTAACATGACCTTGCAAATTGAGTCCCGTATTTTTGTTTGCGCAATTACACCATTCCTCCCTTTGTCTCAGACCTGTCTTTCCCTTGCCTTTGGGGGCAGATGTGCTGCAATGAAGCATTGCTACAGCACGTACTCAGCTGAAGCATTGATTGTGTTGATTGTTACAAGACTGGATCAAGTAGGAAATGTATTGTACTGCAGTTATCTTTAACTAAAAACAAGCAGTGTGTTCTAGATGAGACAACCTGATGAAAAAATCAGCAGGTAGTCATTACGAAACAGGTAAAATAGGCATTGCTAGAGCTGCAAAGAAAATAGTGGAAATTCTTAGGGATAATACATTGGCATTAGGAAGTGGAAAAGAGAAAAATACAAAGAAATATTTCTTCACTAATTTATCTTCAGGAGCCAATTAGCTAAGTGGAGATAATGGGACCAATCTGATGCTTATTTATGCCTCAATAGGTGTTATAGATGTGTTGAAAAGTTACTCTAGGTGCTATGTGTGTGCTGGGAGCTCTGTTCCCGAGGAGGCTTCACCTGACAGCTGGTCAGGGCAGAGGCAGCTTCCCTGATTGGGCTGCAAGTGACCCATGCCACTTGCCAGTGGGGCAGATCCCTGGATGCCCGGGAAAAAATGCCCAGAAAACTGGGGCGTGAGAGAAGCCTTAGCACATAAAAGCAGTGAACTGCACCACAATGGGGCCATTTTTCTTTGGTTTTTTTCGGAGGGAGTGAGGCTCGCTGGGAGGGTGAGCTTGCCTCCCCTGCCCCCCTCGCCTTTTTCTCCCTGCGGTCCTGCTTCTTCCCTGGCTGCCTTCCCTGTCTGCACCCACCCTGGTGTGCTTTTCCAATTCCCCATGGCACCCCAGTGCTCCCCTGTTCCCTGGGCAGAGCAGCCACCTCCACCCTGCCCATGTCCCGACACTGGGAGTGTAGCTGCCCCACAGGCAGCCTGCTCTTCACCAATAGAAGGGACATGCAGCCAGCTGCTGTTCAGAATCACGCCCACCCCTGGAGCCATGTAGATGTGTGGCAGCTTCCAGCACACATGCTCCAATCTTTCAGGTCCACAATTAGAATATCCCAGGTGACAGGAATCATTGGAGGAGATGGCATAGCAAACTGGAGGGCACCCATGCTCTCCATGGCTGAATTGATCTTTCTCAGGTCATGGAGCAACCTCCATTTACCAGACTTCTTTTTTATAACAAATGTGTTATAAGGGCTCATAGATGGCTCTATGTATCCTTAATCCAGTTGTTCCTGTGCCAGGGTTTTTAGGGTGTCTAGTTTCTCCCTTTCAAGGAACCACTGCGGTACCCACACAGGTTGAGTAGATGGCCATTTTGGGGCTAATGTGGGATTTCTTATGCCCCCTAATACAGTGGCCCCTGTAAAAAAATCTGTCTTCACCTGGGCTCCCCATGCAGACAGAACATCCCTCTACCACAGGTTAAGTGGTGCTGCAGTGATGTAAGGTCTAATGGCAGCTGTTTGTCCCTCAGGATTTTTTACCAAAACAGGTTTGCTGCTCTAACAGCTCTGTGTGGTCTCTCTGAGGCCAGCAACAGTGAATCCCGCAGGCTCGGTGGAGGCCAAGTGTGGACAGAGATGATGGTGAAGTTTTGTGTCAATCATGCCTCTGACCTTTACCTGCGACTGCTTTGGTTGAGGCATCGTAACAGTACAAACCATATTAGGTCTTTGATCACCTATTACCTGAGTCCAGCACACCTGGGGCTGTCCTGTATATCTGAAGCCTTGATCTCGCTCCGTCTGCCGAGCCAACGCTGACAGGGCACCCAGGGTACGGTGGTAACAATCTGTCCTGGTGTTCAGTTTCCTCTCTCTGTCTCTCTTTCCTCCTCTCTGTTCCCTTTTCTTTTCCCCTTCAGTAGGAGCTCTTATCTTTTGTTATCAACAAACACTTCTCAGATATAATATTACTGGGTTTGAGCTTTATGTTTGCCTGACAAATCTATCAAAAAGAATCCCCCCTGATTCCCCTTTTACAGTGGGATGGGGCAAGAACTCTGTCCTTTTTTTTCACCTTTCATACAGACACAAATGTTTAAATTTTTGTCAGGAATTTAAAACTCAAAGTTAAAGGCAGGAATTATGACCTAGGTAAATAGCAAACCAGATACAAAGCAAGAAAAATCAACATAGTGGCAATCAGAAAAGCAATTGTAACAGTCCAGAGCCTTTCCCTCATGAGCAAATAGGCAAATGATAAAGAACAGTTTGGGTAGAGGGTAGCAGTAGGGATTCAAAGCGTAGCTGTTGGCCATTACAAGTGACAGTCCTCAGAGGTTATTCCCTGGCCATTTGTGATCTAGGCCATGAGACAGAAATCAGTCTCAGAGAACTCATGGACAACATCAGATTGGGGCCTAATTAATATGTGGGAGAGCAAGGTAAATCTTCAGAGGGATCTTGGCAAGTTTCAGGAATGGGCTGACAGAAACTTTGTGAAGTTCAACAAAAGTGAATGTGAAGTTCTGAAACTGGGGTGAAGTTAACCCAATACAACAGTACAGACTGGGGAACAACTTGAAAAAGAGCAGGTCCATTAAAATGTCCTGGGAACTTTGGTGAGCAGCAAATTGAATACAAGTCACATCGTGCCCTTGCTGTTGAAAGATAACTCCATACAAAAGTACAGCTGCCTAGTGTCAGGGAATTATTTTTTTTACTGTGTTTGATACTTGTGAGGCTGCATCTAGAGTACTGTCTTTATGCCTGGGGGAAACAGGTTTGTTCAGTTTGAAAAACAAATAGTAAAGGAAAAGTTTTATCCCTGTCTTCAAATACCTAGTGAAAGGTCAGAGAGAAAGCAGACAGGCTGAGGGAGACATACAGTGAAAGGATAAGAAACAATACACACAAATCACAGCTAGAGGAAAAGGAGGGGAGGATTGTCCACAGTTGTTCCTCTCCAGCTGTGGAAATAATGAAATAATTCAGAAGTAAAGCAGAAAAGGCCAGAAGCAACTCCATCTAAAGTTGAAATTAGCTCAGCTTGAAGCCAAGGTTGGAATACTTGGCACCACGTTCTTCATCAAGTCTAAGTGAATCTCTTATTCTGCCTAATTTACTTTGTTCATGCAGCATTCTTGAAGTCCTAAATTAAAGGCATTGTGGTTTCTTTTGCCACCAGTATTAAACTACAGTATGTGTAGATATACTGCTATAAGCTAAAAAAATTAGCACTTATGTGTTATCAATAATAAAAATGTCAGTCCCGTCCTGATACCTTAGAAAGTTTGGAATTTGTATTTGAGCAAGTGAATGTGAGAAGAGATAGTTCTCTAACAGGGATAACTGAAGAGAAAAGCTATGACATATATTTTGAGTGGGAAAAATATTCTTTAAATTTCTTGTCTCTGATATTTCTTGTATAATTCTGTTTTCTGAAAACCTCAAAGGGAGATAAAGAAGGTATAAATTAGGACATTCTGGACATATATATCTACTAAGATGTAATGACAGGGATCTTGGATCATTAAATATAATCGTATAATGGTTTGAGTTGGAAAGAACCTTAAAGATTATCTGGTTCCCATCTCCCTGCAATGGGCAGGGACACTGTCCACTAGACCAGGTTGTTCAGAGTCCCATCCAGTCCAGCCCTGAGCACCTCCAAGGATGAGGCTGCCACAAGTTCACAATATCTCTGGACAACAAGTAGTTGTCAATAGTTATTGTTTTAGAATAGTCCGAAAGATGAACAACACCATAGGAATTATCATAATCAAATCAGGCATGGGCAGCAAACTACGAGAGAGAAAGATAAAAAGCTACATCTAGAGAGAAAGACAGAAGGGCAGCAAGAGGGAAGAATGCAATATTTGGCAAGATAAAAAAGGAGACCCTCTAATCTAAAGGGGCATTACATAAAATGCTGTTTTCATTGCTGCATGCTAGAGCATTTATTGAGAGTTTAGCTGGAAATAAATTACAGGAGTTGCACTTTTTATGTGGGTGGTATAGCTTTATTCAGAGGGCTTGGAATGGAGGTTGCAAAAGTGAAATTGCTACTTTGCTGTTGCTCTTTGGGTTTGTTGTTTGTTTTAAAAAAGAAACTACCTACTTGGCAACAAAACACCTAAAAAATCCAAACCCACAAAGCCCTGCAACTACCATTTTCCCCCCAATAATTCAGATATGCAATTGGTCTCAGTGCATGAAACTTGTCTGCATTTGTCTTCATTATGACTGTGTAATGCAGCACAGATGGCCCAAAACACTTGGGGTCCAGACTTGCCTGTAGTGGATGCCTTCTCATGAATTTGTTAAGATCTCTTTCTTTTTTAAAGTAACCCCCCATGCTGATAGATAGAGAGGTAATGTCTTTTGATACTGACTTGACACTGACCAGCTCAGTCAAATGACGGTCACCATACTGTGGTGCCTCCTGTTTCTTTCATGTGCTTGTTCCTAAATTTAAAATTGATATATATGGTAAATCCCAATTCCCCTTGTTTGCTTTCAAAGTTGTAAATTATATGTATTCCTCCTACATATCCATCACAAGCATCTCTTCATGCTTCTTTTTTTTCCTCTGCCAGTTATACTAGCAGTTAAGCCAGTTAAGCCAGTTAAGCTTTCTTCTTCCTTTGATGTCTTTCTAAGAGGATGTCCTCAGCCCCCTTAAAGCCTATTCTCTTGTTACGATGGACTTCATAAATTTACTTACATCAACAACCTCTATGAATAGTTAGTTGCTATGGCATCTGTTAAAACTCCTAATCTTTCCTCATTCCAGTAAAAGGCCAGGCCGTGCCACAAGGATTTTTCCTGAAGACTTTTATTTCATATAGTTGCATGAGGGACCTTTGGAAACTATTACTGACTTTGTTTCTCTTCATCCCCATCAGTGGCTCAGCAACACGACAGTAGGTTTTCTCCACACCAGCTGTTTAGGGACTTGCAGAAGTGGGTAATCCAGACTGCTCACATATGTTTTGCAGTTGATTCTTTACTATTTAACCTCCCAGCTAGAAAATTAGTAAACACAGCTTCATCCTTTAAGTTGCCAAACACTTTTGCATTTTGGAATCAACAGTTGTAAAGTCTATCAGGATTGTAGCATTGCTCTGTCCTTGGCATCTCTGTTACATATCTGCAACTATTTGTAGCACTTAAATGATCAATGTATTCTCAAAAATAAATGTATGTCTGATTTATGACAAAAAACAAGGTTTGAGGAAATGCATTTTAGAAATTTTTAGCATGTTGCATTCATATTGGACAAACATTGTGGCTATACCTGGGGAGTTTGATTGAAATTGAAAGAAAATATATGGATTTTTCTTTCAGGGATGTTTTTAAGAGATGAAGCTTTTAAATTAGTTCCTAGATTGATAGTTGTTATTGATGATTCATACTGTATTAGTATTGTATTATTCTAGTCTACAAAGTCTACAGTGTTATTACAATTGAACTATAAGTGGATATACAATTTTATTACCTTGTTTATAAAATGTTGGTCTTTTTTCTGATTTTCCAGTGTGAAATTTTTAAGACATACGTCATTACTAAAGAGAATAACTATATTTAAAATTAAAAAGTTTTCATTATTGTTTCCTGCACAAATTAATAACCTCAAAGATTTTTTCTGGTAAAGAAAAAATAATTGACTTAAAAATAGTTAAAGGAGACCACTATTTTTCTAATTGAAACTGGTTATTATTAGCAACAGGGAAGAAAAAGCAAAAAACCCACATTATTTTGACCATGATGTATGAATTCTCTAATGAGCTAAAAGGGTAGATATGAAATTATATGAATATTTTAGACATTAATTAAAAGCAGAGATAGTTTAGATAACATGACATTACAAATTCATCTTGGGCTGGGTTGTCTATGATCTGGGAAAAACGTGCAAAGCACATGATAAAGTGAATGGGTTTTGGATTACATTTGTGGATTGGTGATTCTTAAGAAAAATAAACATAGGTCACTGGCTGATATCTATCAACATGCAACATAGCATATTTTAAGCAGTTCTTTAGCAATCAACTTTTTAACCTCTTAAATTTCACAGAACAGCAAGGGAAAGCCAACAGACCATTTAACATACCTCAATAATTTACATGACAATAATAAATAAACCTACAAGAAAAAAAGTTATATCTAGAAGGAAAAAAATTACATGAGAGAGCATAGTGGAAGCCATACATCTAAGTGTGCTTAGAGTGATAAAGTATTATGAAGTAAACCTCTAACTGAAAACTGAGTATTCCTCATACCTTTTTTTAAATTTTATTTTAATTAGTATCTACTGACAACTTAAGAGAGAAAATAATTAGCTAAGTGATTTTTTGAATTTGCTTATCAAACCCAGGCATAAGAACTCACATCCTTCTCATTCTTTAGATTTCAAATAAATATGTTACACAAAACTTTAGCAGAGAAGTGCTGTGAGGGTATTGATAGGGTGATCAAAGAGGTTGCTGCCTAAATCCACTGTATGCTAATATGAAAATGGCCTGTGGGTGATGACACATAGATTATGCAATTGGCTTCATCACAGAAACAAAAAAAAAAAAGTGACTGTTGTTGAAAGCATTATGACTTCATGGTATTCCTAAGTTTATTGTGTGATTTAACAAATGTACTAATTAAAGGTGCAACTTAAAAAATAAAACAAGCATTTAGTTGTCATGTTTGAACTCTTTCTTTACATTTCATCTGTCTATTAATTAACTGTAATATTGCAATTTGGAACTGTTTTGTATTTCAAACAATTTGTATTTCAAAGAATAAGAGTTCTAGAATGGTTTGGGTTGGAATGAACATTAAAGATCATTTGGTTCCAAACCCCCAGCCATGGACAGGAACAACTTCTACTAGTCTGGGTTGCTCAAAGCCCCACCCAGCCTAGTTTTGAATGCTTCCAGGGATGGAACATCTGATCTGTAAATTGTAAAACATTTCTCTGACATATCCTATAACTTTGTTGATATTTTCAGCGCCTCTATCTCAAATCAGAGGCAGAGGTACCAACTGGGAAAAGGAAATAATCACTACTTTATTTTTTTTTTTTTTTCTGTGGATGAGCAATTAGGAGAAGATTCTGAAAAATTTATAGGTGTCCAGATGGTTCACCGGGCAACAGACACACAAGTATTTGGAAAAATGTTGAGCTAAATGAAATGCCCCCAGACTAAATGAATGCAAGTCTGCTCAAAAACCCCTAGTAGCAAGAGGAACTTATTTAGTTCTATATTTTGATGTGCCCTGACCTTTACTCAAATTGGCTCATGTTCTTGTGATGCATACATCTGCAGGAGAAATGACTGATAGCTGATGCTGAACTGGTGGAAAGTTGTTATTGCTTCTCTTTCTGCATACCGACGGATTAGACTGATTAGAAATTAAACTAGTTTTCTTCTTGACAGCAATCTGGAAGCACAAGATGTAGAGAATTTCAGCTTTTTTTTTTTTTTTTTAAGATTTTTCCTGTTTTATTTGCAAAGATAATCAGATTATCAGATTAATGCCTTATATTCATAATGGAAATCATGGATTTTAGTCATCCTGTACAATCTTCCCTGATACCTGCTTGATAGCTGGAGCTGTGTTTTATTTATTGTTTATCTGGCTGGCCTCAAGGTATTTTCTTACATCTGGTGAAGAAAACCAGCATCCATGAAACATCTAAGACAGTTTGTTAAATTTACAGTCTTGACCGGCTACCACTTTGAAAAATTAAGCAGTATCTTAGTGCCATTGGTACTAACTAGTAATCAGAGACCCCTTTTTAATTAGCTTTAAGTATGTCTTTTCATAGCATATTAATCTTGTAATCAAGGTCATTTAAACTGTAATTTCTTGAACAGTATAAATCAGGAGCATACATTTTAAAAGGAAAAACAAGCTAAATATATAATCAAAAGTAACACCCAGTAGTTACTCTTGGTTTCTGATCCATTAATTAAGGCAGGGTTTCCATCAAATTATAACATGAGTCAGTTTTTCTAGATGGTTCATTAAAGGCTGGATTTTATTACATATTACATGCTTTATGCTTTTCACACAAACTTATTATATTGCTCAGAGAAGGTGATCTTTTAAAGCACATTAGACTAATGTTCCTGAAACTCCATCTAATGTAAGTTTTATTGAATTGCTGTAACTAAAAAGGTCACCTAATAATTTGTTCAGATAATGGATTTAGTGAAAGAAAAACAAAATGAATGGGTTATTGTAGTAACTCTGACCTTGAAATACATTTATAGTTACTGAGATTCATGAATTTAGCTACAAATGAAGAAACTAAAGAGCATTTGTTATAGTAGTGCCATTTTTAACAGTGGGTGTAAAGCAAAGCAAATTAAAATTATATTTGTTCCACTCTTGTGAGGTATTATACATACAGTAATAGCTAATACCCTAGAGCAGCTCAGCAACATGGTTTTCTTAAGGTCACTATAGAAACATGCCAAAAAATCACATCTCATAAAGTAACTTCTTGTTCAGGCAACTGGTCCTGACTTTCCCTCACTTGCTTTTGCTCTCTCCCTCTTTCTTTCTCTTTAAAAAAAGAGAGCAGTTGTATATCTTCACCAAGCACATGAACCGGGTAGATAAACAATCATAGTTAAAATTGTAAAGTACTCAGATTGCTACAGCAATGACACAGGAGAATACTAAAAAAAAAAAAAAAAAAAAA
>VWYO01026411.1:636473-651908 GCA_013400275.1 Rhadina sibilatrix | reverse complement strand
AAAAAGTGATTTGCTCTGTTTCAGTGGGAAATGAGCAAGTTGCTTAATCCTCTCATTGTCCATCCTTCCCAAATATAGATACCATAAATCAGTGCTGTCTCATGCATGTGGATAATGGCTCTCTAGCAAGTACCACCTGTGGCAGAAAATGAAACACAGGGCATGGTTGTTCTCAAAAGTAGCCATTGGGCTCTATTCATAAATACTGTGAATAATCAACCAATTATTAAAAGAAATAATTTCACTTATGTTAAATGGGAGGCCTATTTTAAAAAGACCTTTTTTTTTCCTTACACCTGAGTGTCTTGATAGTACAGAGGGATAAGAGAGACATTCCACTGGTTCTGTTAGTAATGCTTCAGGAATCCTACAAGAATTTGCCCCTCTGTGGCTTTTCTACAGGATCCTCTAATACCATCACCTATTGTTTCCCCAAGAGTGGAATTTTAAAGGAATAGTTTTGAACAACCTTGCATAAAAAATAATTCCCAAATACTAATAATAGCTTTCAGTCTTGAAAAGTAAAATATCAGTATTTCCATAGCACCATAGTAACCAAGAGTTACAGTCTTCACATTAAACTTTTGCTTGATTGGTAATGAAATATACTCAAGAGGTGTGAAAGGAAACAACAGATAGAAGAAGATGCTGCAGGTAGAATTGAAATTTAGTTATCAATGTTTACAAGTGGCTGCCATAAGGTTCTAAAAAATGCCATTGAAATTACTTAATTCTCTGAATCTGAGCGGGTTTGAGTCAAAAATAGGGGCCCTCCTGGTATAATGATTTAGTTAAATACAATATATAGGTCTACTGTAAGCTCACTGGGTGAAATTGTGACATTTAGATGTCATGGCTTAATGGTCTCTTTCAATTTTAAATTTTATGAATCCTTTAGGACAGTCATTTATTTGTTTGAATATTGAAAGACAAAATGTGAAGGAGGTACATTATTATGCCCATGCATTGGTAAGGTAGGGGTAGTTTTCTGGGAGAGAACACCTAATCAGAGATGTTGAATGTATTTCACAGCTTACTTTTTAAACACACAAAACTACATTTAATCTTAAAATAGGAAATTCTTCTTTTTATCTTTTTTTTTTTTAAGAATTAATAAGATCTAGAGGTAATGGGAAGGCTTATCAATTACAGCAGCTAGAAAGAAATGAACAGCTGAGTATAGTTATGGAGCTACCAAAAGACTTTTTTAACTCATGTCTTTAAAAATGCAACACTAAAGATTGACAAAAGCTGCCTGGCTTTCTCCTGGGATTTATAACTTTGAACAGCTGTTTGGCAGATGGGTACTTGTAGTATAAATTCATGATACACCTGTTCTTTTCCTGACGAAAGCACATGCTGTCTTGGCTTCTTGCATCTTGTAAAGTGGGAATCATGGCACGAACCTCGCTGCAGGGTCAGGCTCTAGAGAATCTTAAGGGTAAGGCAATCCTTTAGCACATTAATTTCATTTCTACTTTATATCTCTGCAGTGTGACAGTTCCTTTTGAACAAACACATAAGGAAATGAGATGCAGAACAGGATTTGCTCCTGGGTGTGCTGGGGCAGATGTTCTTTTCCTTTGGCAGTAAGCTTGGTCAGTGTTGCAGTGTTGCACATCAATGCCTGTCTCTGGCTCATATTATGGAAACAGCTGAGCCAAGGAAGCAGAGAGAGAGAGAACTTAAGAAAAATTAGCCCATGGTCTTCTCTGGGTGCTTGTGATATTTGAGACAGCTTTAAAAGCAAGCTTGTGTCTTCCTATGCTTCACCGGATCTGCAGTCCAAGCGTGTCTCAGGTCTCCAGTTGCTTACCTCCTCTTTCTTAGATAACAATTAAATATTCAGGGTGAGATTTTTTTTTCTCTTATTTTCTGTCTTTAAATTGGTTTTGCAGAGACATTTCAGCAAAAGCCCCCAGTTACCATAATGACAATGAAGAGGAGGATGATTAAGTGATCAACAATAAAAAAATCTTCCTACATACAGAAAAGGATGGGTGTATGTATTGCATAGTCAGGGGAAAATATCAAAAGGGACCAATTATTTCCTTGTGCTTACATAAAATAAGCAGGACCTAAGATATGTAGTGTCTGTATGCCTTACCAGGTCAGGCAAACTTGGGACCTTCAAGGCTCTGAAGTGAGTTACCCACTCCTTGGCAACGAGGACATTGTACACCCAGCACTGACAAGCCTGTGTGAAGAGCATAAAATATCAATATCAAGACATGTATCCCAAAGCATCAGGAAAAAAAAGAAAAAAGAAACAAGCATAAACCAAAAAACCACCAAAGAGATCAAGCAGCAAATACATCTGCTTAAAGATTTATACAAACATAAGAAGTAAGCTCTGGAAATTTCTGGGTTGGAGAAATCAAAAAAATACCTCCCTACATGCCCCAGGCCTTACTGCTGAGCAAACATTTTCATTTTAAGCTATTTGTATCTTTTACTTGCATGCTTGCAAAAGAGGGAGGAAAGGTGTAAAAAACATTTCCATTGGCAAGACGTCTCACCTTCAAGGCACAAAAGCAGATTTAGTGCATGAAAGAACCAAAATTCTAATGAAACAACCAGTAAAAGGAAAAGAAATCAATGTCAAGCTGTATTTTAATCTTTTTAAATGTCTTTTTGATAATGACAGTTAACTTTTGCTGAAGAAGTTATCACAAAAAACTATATGAGTGTCTTATGTGGGATAATAGTTGATTACTGTAGTAAGGGCTTCAAAATAACTGACGTTTCTGAGGAAACCAAAACCAGCCCTTTTCTTTTGTTCTTTTCTCCTTTTTTTCTCCTTTCCTATTTTTTTTTTTTTTTTTTTTTTTTTTTTTTTTTTTTTTTTTTTTTTTTTTTTTTTTTTTTTTTTTTTTTTCTATCCAGATTAAAAAAAACAGACGTAAGACCTTAGGAGGCTTTCAGCAGTCCACATCTATTTGCATCTGCTTCCTTGCAGGAGGTGTAGCTACCCTTCCAGGCTGGGAAATTTGGTAGAGAGATTCCAAGTAAAAGTGGTAACAGATTTGTGTAAGCACAAAGTGAGAACTGTCTATATAAGGATTAGGCAGTTAAGCTCTGAAAGTGCCTGTTTCTTGCCAGTGCCAGTGATGGAGGCTCAAGTGCTTATCCCAAGTATAGGTTTCTTCTCTAAGGGCATCAAAAGCAAAGTGAGTTAAATCCCACTGGATGCCTCACAGCACAGGGTAGAAGTGGCTTTAATATCTGCTCCTTGTCAGCTGGGGCTTGCTGCCACTCCCTTCATCAGCTGCACTGGTTAAGGGGACAATGTCATCCCACCCCCTTGTTCAATGGAGAAGAGGAAAGGAATGTCTGGAGATCCATGTCTACACATATTTGCATGTCAAAACATAAGCAAAGCTATTAAGTGAGATTTGATCAGATTTGATGTGATGATTTAAGATAATCTGAATTTCTGTGTTATCTGACTTGTTTTGTGCTTTGATAAGGTGCTGTTTCTTGGGAGCAGGACTCAGGGTGTTACTTTGCTTTTTTCTTCCCCTTATCGCTTATGCAAGCTACTCCTTATGAGCTCATAGGAGCTAAAAAGAAGTAATTTCTTGCATCAAATCAGATATTTTATCTTGTCTCTTGTGGACAGCTGATTCTCACTTTATATTTCCTTGTTCTTGCTGTAGTCCTCAAAAATCCTAACTTTAAAATATTACTCTTGTATTAGTAAATGCAAATAATATATAATTTCCTTCTACTAAACATTTATGTTTGGGAAGTTTCCAAACTGATCTTTTGATTTGAAAAACAAGACCTACTGTTGACTAAAGGAATCACAGCAAAAACTTGCAACAAGCTGCAAATGACTGAAATAAACACTGTCTATGCCACATCATACATTTAGCATAGTATCTCCATTTGGTCAGATACATCCCCACACTACATAACTTTTACTTATAAGTGGAGATTTAATGGAAGTGTTCAAGGTCAAGTTGGATGAGTCTTTGAGCAAGGTGTCTCTGCCCATGGCATGGGGGTTGAAATTAGACCATCTTTAAGGTCTCTTCCAACCCAAAACCATTTTATGATTGTATGAATCTCTGAATGCCAATATTTCTCAAATGCCACTTTGGTTACTGCCAGCATATGGATTGCAGGCACCTAAAATCTTAGTTTTATGATACTCAGGTGTAGTTTTGTCAAAACGAGTGCATGTTATCTACATGGGTGGACAGAATGTTGGAAGGCTGTTTCTATACTTATACTGGCCTCTCCTGTGAGCTGCTGGGTGGTGGCTGCCAGTGCCAGTGCCCTGTGAAACAGCTTGGTGTCACAGGATTGGGGTCATGCATGAGAAGCCTGAATTAATCTGCAGGTTTTTGTTCTGTATCTTTGGAGAGCAATTAAAAGTTTTAGCAAAATTCAGAGCTAGACACCATTTCCCCCTCTGAAATTTGAGGGTTTTGTTAAATAGTTTATCATTATTCCTAATTATCTAGTAATGGGCTGACAATTACTTATGTGTGTTAAAATATGCAGAAATCCTCCTTTTACTCATTTGCATTTTAGTTTTACATATGTGTGCTTCTCTAGCATTGAAAGCCTACCTTAGGCTTACATCGGAATCATTAATTGTCTGATTAGTACTAATTACTTATTCTATTCAGCAGAGATGGTTATTCAGTTTTAATCCAAATAACTATTGTACTGGAATATCCATGTCCCTTGCTGGTAAATGGACCAAGACTTCCTCACTTTTCCTGAATGGTTTTATGACCACATCTATTGCACTATCCTTATGAAAATGCCTGCAATTTATTTTCATCTAGACACTTAATGCTCTCTTGCAAACACATGGTAGAACATGAAAGAAAAGTGAGATCTGTGTATTTTGAGGTAGAATCAATCATGTCATATTAACCATATAAATGTTAAGGGTCTTGTCTAAGCCAGTCATGAGGCCAGCTAAGTGAGACAGGATTGCTCAGACAGTCCTTCATTTATCTTAATTGTCTATTTTAGGATTGAATGAATCTGGAATTGGTTGTCTCTCTCCATCACTTATAGAAAGAAATTAGAAGCCTAATTTAGACTAAGAGCCTAAGTTTTCTGTGACTGAATGTAGATAAAATGAATCCCAGCCCTGTGGTCCTCTATTGCAAATGGATACTCTCTAGTATAGCTCAAAAAGTGAACGATTACTTAGAGCTTTCCCATCACCAAAATTACTTAGAATTTCAGAGTAATCAAATTAACAGATCTTGTATTCTTACACCCGTATAGAAGACTGGAGGAGTGACATGAGATCATCAGTAATTGGTTTATGCAGAAAAAAGAGGCATGTGCAAAAATAACTGCAATTCCTTACCCTTGTTTGCTCGTGAACTGGCTGAGGCGCAGGTAGTGTAATTCAGGATTTTCATGGTATGTGTGCACAAGGAGACTGATCCAAGGTTGTATCAGCTAACTGAAATAGAGTACATCCTAACTGTAACCCCCCTTAATATAAATGATTTTGATTTATGGCTAATTAAGTTATGTATGGGTGATTACCCTTATGCTGAGGTGCTGGTGTTACAACAATACATTTTTTTGAAGCAGAACTAGTACGAGGGCATAACTGACACATCATTTGAGGTTGTTGCTGTATTCTTGCCTTTTCAACAGACCCTTGCATGTGGCAGAGGCCTCAAATGTGCTTTGTAGTTTGTTATATGAGGTGTGGTCATTCCTGCCAGCTTTTTCCTCATCATTGCAATGGTTCCAGTGCAACTTCCTCAATTTTCACCTTCTTCATAACATATTATCAATTTGGTTACTATTTTATCTAAGCAATTCATAATTAAATCTTTGGCTTTAACATAGACTGGTTTAGTAATTGTTAATTTAAGGGGAGAAAATGTTTTCCATCATTTCTAATGAAATATCTTGCAGGAGGTCCTCTTAAAAGAGGTGACAAAGGGGTTTTTTTGATATCTCAGTTAAGATTTTATGTATGAATAGACAGGATAAAAATCACAACTATCAGCTAAATGTGAGAAAAAGAATGCAATACAGAAGTGAAAGAAAAGATGAAATGCTGGGAATTCACATCTTCTCTCTGAGTTACATTTAATTATAAAAACAATCAAGAGGTATCTCAGAAGCCATTATTTCCATGGGCTTACTGGACACTAACCTAAACAGATTCCTTACCATCTGACAGTGGGAGCTAATTTGCCACTCAAAAGAATTTCTACTTTTTTTTTTTTTTTTTATATTCATAATAGTTCAAAAGAGCCAGAGACAGAAAACACTGTTTGGACATTTAACCACTTCTTGGATAACAGCATTGTTCTGTAAAACCTTATCTAGCTTTTTTTCTGCCCTCCTTTTGAAAACTCCATGTCTTTTGGGAAATATTTCACAACATAAACCAGCTGGCATGGAATCACTAGGATTCAATAAGACCTCCAAGATCCAGTGCAACCTTTAACTCAATATCACCAGGTTCTCTAAAACATCACAAAGTACCATATCCACCCCTCTTTTGGGATCAAACTCCACTACTTCCTTGGGTAGCCTACTCCAAAGCTTGACTGCTCTTTTCAGTGAAGAGATTTTCCCTTATATCCAACCTGAACATACCCTGGTGCAACTTGGAGCTATTTCCCCTTATCACTAGTTGCTTGGGAAAAGAGGCCCACCCCCATCTTGACACCTTTCAGGAAGTTATAGAGGACAATAAATTCATCAAAACCATCTATTTTTCTTAATTTTTGTGTAGGTTGAATATTTTCTGCCTTTCATGTCTCCATTCACAGCTGTTCTATTTGATGGTTCTTGCCTCTGTTTTATACTATTCCTTCTCCATCATTTTTAGTGTGGTTAGCCATGCTGAAAATAAGTAGCAGTTTTGATTGTAAATAGCTGTGTAGTGGAGGTAAATATTGAGAAAATTGCTTGGTGTGAGTTGCAGAAAAAATCAGACTAATAATGACACACATCCACAATCATCTCTTGAGCAGATGTATCTTCAGAGCAGGTTTTGAAATCAAAACATAATGAACAGCAGGAATAAACCAAACAGAAACATATCAAACTCCTCAGACTGATGTCCTTAAATTTGTTGTCTCTGATCCTGATAAGAATAAGTCATCACTAGTAATAATTAATTAAATCTAGCTCTAAGGTTGATATGGAGCTGGAAGAAAGTCAAATTATTTACACAGAATTGTTATGTTTATCTGCCTGTTTTTATGATGTGATCAGCTTGTTTGAAGCAAAGAATCTGTAAAAAGCTTGAAAACAGTTTAAGAAGATATTTACTTGACATTCTTATCCCACAGAGCCTCCTACTAGAAATGCAATCTAATTCATTACAGGTCTGAACCACAGAAGCATAAAATGATGTTGGAATAAAATCCCATAATAGTTACCAGTGTTTGTAAATGGCTAATGCTGTTAGGAATACTTCCTGTCATTATCTGCTCGTGAAGGAGACTGAGTGGGATTTCTTCAGATAAAGTATTAAGCCTCTGTACACAGACTACAGGTCTAATGCAGTGAATGGTATTAAAGAAAAACAGAGCTGAGATTACATTCTGTGGAGTGCCATTTTTTACGTTGTCACTGTTTAAAGTATCATAATGGCTTTAGTGACAGTTTCTTAAACCCCTGTACATAGAACATTTCATCTTCTCCTTTAAAAACCTTTATACTCTGAAATAATGGGTTTGAAGAAGCTTATTTGCCCATTGTTTACAAGTAATTGGCATTTTAGTCCAATAACATTTAGCATCTTCACTGTTCCCATTAGATTTGTTTCAATTAATTTAAATATTTCAGTGCAGCTTAAAGTCGTGTTGAATTTAGCTTCATTTCTTGTCAAACACATCAATTTTGGTGAAGCTGATCAGTTTTTGAAAAGAACATTATCTGGAAAAACAGAGAAACAGCTTTGTTCTGTCTTCAGTCTGAGCACTACTAATGCACTAATGCCCACCAAATTAATGGAATCTTATTTTAATAATTATTATCTTAATTTTCTTATAAAGACAATTACCAGCTTTGTGGAGAGTCAGATGATACCTATAAGGACATGAAGAGAGAATAAACCCAGTACCTTTGCAATATACCCTATAAGCTGTCTTATTTAGATATTATAAATATTTTTTTTATTGGTCAGAATTGAATTTTAACCAAATATGCCATATTTCAGAAAAAAGGTCAGTATCTTGGTTTCATGTTTTCTTATCACTGAATATATTATAATATTTTTTCGTATATCCTAGCTTCTCATTTATGGCAAAATTTTATCTAAAATATAATGTTTCTTTCCTAAAGAACCGACAGTTTAGATATTGTTTATTATTCTCAAAACCAGTCTTCAAATCTTGTGTCTTCAAGTGTCATTCTTTTATAAACTTTTGTATCAGTTCAGTGGCTCTCATTTCACAAGAACAAGACCAAAAAAGTTTTAACCATGTTTAAAATCTTTTTGTTCAATTTGCCTGATAAATAGAAGCTAAAGAGTAGAAATTGGTTTAAGATATATGACTTGCACCACATGTTGTGTGATTTAGGAAGATAGCAAATTTTCATGATAATATCTCATAAAAATATAAGAAATTTAATTTTATGTAGTTTTGTAACAGTTAAAAAAATCCAGCTTATATATTATAAAGGCAATTACAGAAAATATAAGTCTACAAAACCGTGAATTTCTGCACTATTACTTGCTCTGAGTCGACAGAGAACTTGAGAAGCTGCACTGATGTGTTGGAGGTGACTCCAATGACCTGAGGCACCTAATTCACTGACACCCTCCTCTGACTTCTACCTTGCTGCGTAAAGCAACTGAGACAAATCTTTTTACTTTCTCTTTTCCCCAGGCCCCAACTGCTGTTAAGGCTGGCATGAAAATATTGCTGACAGATTGGTAAGTCCTTTTAAGTTATGATAGTTTAATATTTTCAACTTTTTTTTTTTTATGTTTTTCTTGGATTGTTCTTTTAAGACCATCATGACTTGCAATTTAATTCAAACAATGATTTGATTCATTGTAATACAGGCAGAACTTTCAATTAGGGTTTAAAAACCAAATCTTTGCCATTGCAAATAGGTTTTCATGTTGAAGGAAAGTGATATAACTTTTACCATTTTCTTTTGCAACATAACTTGGTTTTAAGTCACTTAAACAAGTCTCTGAACATGCTGGAGATGAGGCAACAACTTCTCTCTGTGGTGCAGTTCATCCGTCATTCCTAAAACTCCTGCTCTGTGGCAGAAGTATATGTGATTTCAGTCGTACGGTACATACACAGAATATCAAATCTGATGTGCTTTGGAGAAGTTGTCAAGGTATCAGGATGTTTTTCAGGAGCAGGTTCTCTTCCATCCCAGTTAGAGGAAAGCCTTCCATCCACCTCTGTGGTGGCTGGGTCCTTCTGCTTTAACATTGATGCAAAAAAGTTTCTGAGTGTTAATGTAGTTATTTGTTGTACTCAAATGATTTGTATTATTTCCAATAATTTTTTTCAAACTGGAGTTAGCCCTGAAGGATTTAGCCATTTATCTCCATGCAGTTTCACTCTTATGTTGTTTGCTGATGTAATGAAAAATAGACCATCAAACTGACATTATTTGACAGAAGCAACTTTTAAAACACTTAGCTAATAACATATCTAATAATAAATGAGAATCCACAAATATATGAACACAATTATTTCTGCAGGTCAATGTAAAATACAGTATGTTACCATTCCATTGTACAAAACTAGTTGTTTTAAGCTGCTCTTTAAACTATAACTTGAGGTATCCATCATTTCAAGATATTAATTCAAAAAACTTAGACATGCTTTGTAAGGAGAATTCATCAAATCAGCTTGCCTATTAATTCTTGATAAAATATTTACATCAAAAAGCATTATGTGATTTTCCTGTGAAAAATGTATTTGCCAGTAAATGGATTTTATAGAAGCAAAAGAGGGGCAAACATATTTTACAAAAAACTTGGATCAAGTTCTATGAAACTGCTACAATTGGGGAGTATATTTATTTGAAACTTTTATTATTTTATTGACCATTTTAGAGCTCTTTTAGTAGTGAAATGAATGGTGAAGCAAGTCAACCAAATCAACGGAATAAAATTATATACCTGTTAAAAAATACACTAAAGTGAAAAGGAAAATAACGCAGATGTCTCTACCAATGCACACAGAAATGCCATCAGAAAGATGCTCCTTTTATCACTTTTTTCATTAAATTTCGAATATCTACAAAAGAAGATTGCAATCTTAAACTCATCTTGAGGAAAAATCATGTATATATGAAAATATTAAATGTTAACAGGAACGAGTCCTCTCCATGTATTTTTATGTGTTGTGTTTCTGTTTTTCTAAAAGCAATCATTAGGATTGAGCTATATCACAGAGTTGAATAGAATTTTTTGTCTTACACTGTGTACAGACCTGGAGCTGGCTAGCATTTTCCCTTGTGGCAGTCCCAGGTGAGCAGAATCCTATTTTCTATGCTGAGAGGCAGCTGTAGGAAATGTCACAGTTCATTTTGGGGAAATCACACCACTGACCAAAAATCAAATCAAGCAGCGAATAATATAGTGATATTGGCTTGTTCGCTGCCTCTCCAGACTGCACTGTGTTCACCTTCCCTTTATAGGCAGGTACTGGGCCCCAGTGCAGCTGTAGTACCTATATATGAGGAAGCTGGAAAACAATTTATGAAAGGCTTTAGAAATGAACAGAAAATTTGCCAGAATAAGAAATTTCCTTTGAAAAAAGTGACATTTATGTAAGAACATTACACCCTAATCTTGTTGAGCAACTTTTAGGACCTGATTAAGAAGGTGTCAAAAATTAGATGCCACTGACATTGCTTCTCCCCTAACACTGTTTTCATCCAATGTAGAGAAATCTGTGGCAGAGCATCATCAGTTCTACAGCCTCTCCTTGCCAAACTAGATTTTATGATCCATCTGTGTAACTAAAGTAGAAAGCACCTAGACTATGTCAAGTATTGTACTGTGTCAAAGGATATACTTTGTCAAGCATTGTATGCTTCCAACAAACATCCACCATGGTCCGAAGAATATCATAAACCCCAGGATACTCTAGTCTGGAAGCATGGTAGAAATCACCCTATTTACCACAGAAAATAATTCAGCTGCCTGGAGAAATATGCTGTGCAGTTTGGCCTCAGTTGTGACAAGCAGCCATTGATCCATTTTTTAACTGATGGAGATGTACCCACAGGTATGGATTTAGATAAAGGATCAGAGCCTGATTCTGGGCCTAGCTGTGTCAAACATTTCTCTTATAGCTCTGCTCAAATAGTTTTAATGGTATAATTTTGATAAAAAATATTGCAGGGCTTTGCCAATAATTTTGCTGCAACTAGGTAACCATTTCAGATTTTATCCCAATAATTTTTGTAGAGTTGCTTTATGCTACTGCTCATGTCAGTTCGTGAAGCAGAAAAAGGCTACTCCATATGATTAGTTAAGCCTGGATTCATTAACTAACTAAATAACTAACTAACTAACTAACTAACTAACTAACATTAAATAACTAACATGGAAATCGGAGTGAAGAATAAGCTCCTTTCTTAGCTAGTTTAATTACTTAGCTTAACCTAGTAAGAAACAACTCCAGAGGGCAATTCAGTCTACATTACCTCTCATTCCTCACTGGCATGCAGATAAATAGAATGATTCTGAATACTTCAACTAGAAATGCTCCTAAACTTGACATGGTGATCTGCTGTTTTTAAGCATGTCAGTATATTCATAAATATTTTCTGTTTCTCAGTTTCTATTTGAACATTTTTAGCTTTTTACAGCTTTTTAAAGGCTTTTGTAAGTTCGTGTTGGAACAGAAACTTGTGTATTGTCTCAAAATGGATTGACTTTGAAGAATTATATTTATTTCCTCATTTTGTGTAAAAAGTCAGTGGCTGTATTTTTTTTCAGATGACTTAAAAACTGAAAAGCACTTTTTGATATCATACTATAGTAATTCACCATATGCAGTGTAAAAAAAGAAAAATGAAAGTTTTCAAAACATCACTGATAGAATTTCAGCATAGAATAATAGAAAATATTTGCATATCAAGAAAACAATAAAAATTACAACTGTTTTTACTGGCAGACTTAGGATTTTATAGCTTTCTGTGCTATTTTTCAGACACAGAGGGAACTACTTTTGTGATTATCATGAGTCCTAGTTTTCCTCTATTAACCTTGGACCACCCAAGTCCAGTGTTCTGTCTGTTTTTAAATTATTTTATCTCCTAAGTATATTCTACATCTCAATTCTCATTAGCATATTTCATTTGTTCAGTTTTTGTCCCTTCGGTGAAAGCCTTGAGCAGCTTCATTGTTAACAATTCAAAATAATAACATTTTAGTGTAGATAATTCCCAAATGAATAAACCAATTAAAAAAAAAGAAAAATCAGGTGGGCAGAAACTTCAGGAGATCATTTGTTCCAAAGCTGTACTTAGCTCAGACTATCTTCAAGGAAAAATATTTTTTGTATATGCTCAGTATTTTGTTTAGATGAGTTTTGCTTATCTTCAGGGATGGAGACACTGCAACCAACCTGGGCAACCTTTTCCAGTGTTTCATAAGTTTTTATGCACTATTTTTTTCTCACAGTTAATTGAAATTATATCTTTCTTTATAAAGACAGTGAATACTACTCCCATTCTCTGTAACCTAGATATCAAAATAGTTATCACAAGCAGCTTTGAAATTATTTTTCCAGGAGAATGCTATGTCTTAAAAGAAGATGCAGAGACTTTATTTACAAATGGAATGAGGTGATTTTCTGGTACATCTGCAAGCACTTGTCAACAGGAGTTATAGGTGATGAAATTAAATGAAGGATGATAATCACATATTATTTTAACCTGTTAAAAAAAAGCAACATTGAAGAATTATCAAGTCAATATTACGACATAACAACTTTCTGATTCTCAAGATAGCTTTATAAAGTTGTCAACCTTACACAGCGCATTCAGGAAAGAGAATATAATAAATCAGTAAGGAACTCAGAAGAGACAGGCTCAGTGCTGTGTTTGTATTATTTGTAAATTTATGTTAGTGGTGGAAATAGACTTTATATCCTGCTGCTTCTTTGCTACATCTGCAACCACTAGTGAAAAAAAGAGTAGTTGCTGGAAGTGTCTGATCTAAAAGGTGTGGCTGATGAATGCTGAGTCTTTTCCATGAAAAGCAGCAGCAAATAAGTCTGATCAATTGATCAGTAATATTGATCAATATACATGAGGTATTGTTTACAGTGCAAAGTGCAATAACATTTTGTAAAAGAGACAATATCAGCTTTATCTGGTGCACTTATTGAACTTATTTCAAAGAAGGCGAGGATAGTTGATGTGCAGAGGCAAAGTGCATTTGGGTATTATGGTGGTCTACTAAAACTTCATAGTCATTTTTGGGGCAGAGGTCTTTCAGGTAGTGTCTCTGTTCCCAGATTTCTATGACTGAAGTCATCATAAGGGCCCAAGATAGTCCCTTTGCACCTTATTTTGACAGGCTAGATGAGTATGATATTTGAGGCAAATGCTCCTCAAATCTAAATCATCATTTCTCTTATTCTCTCTAGCTAACTTGAAAGATCAGGGATTTTGATAGACAACTCTGGTCTTTCTAAATATTGTGACATCAGAAAAGTTCTCTGGCTGAATATCAGTCTGGGTGATTGATATTTGTCCAGAGCACGTTGTCATTTTAAAAAAGTTAAGTTCTCAGTGTGTTCTAATAATGTTTTTCTTTTCTGTAAAAAACTTAAAATGTAAATATAAATAATATTATGAATTTAAGATCTAGTCCAGAGACATACAATGAAAAGCCTAAGTAAATCCTCCTATTTGCTATATATATGTTTAATTTGAAATGGGAATTTAACATGCTGAGGAGACAAATCAGAGAACATTAAAATTCAAGCTTCAGTTCTGTATTCAGAACTCTACATGCACACTGAAGTCCAGAAAAACTACAAAGTATTTGTCCAATCTCTTCTGAAGTTGATCAATATATATGAGTTGCCAAGATAAGGCAACCTTTTACAAGAAAAATATTCTTATGCTTGGAAATCCTGGTTGGCTCTTGGGGTGTTTTTTTTGTGGTGAGTTGTTTTTGTATGGAAGTTTATAATTTTCTCTTTTCCCCCTCCTAAGCAGATTGCTTAGGAAACCTAAATTAGGAGTAGAGAATATTGTATTACAGAAAGCTTATTTGAATGTAGGGTTCTTAGTATCTCATTAAGTAATAAATTCTCCAGAGGAGGCAACCAGTGGGAACTCAAAGACAAAATTACTTGCCTGAGATTAATAGGATGGAGACCAGAAGATGCACAAACTCCTGAGTCCTACTCCCAGCTGCTGCCGCCTTTCATGTTTTTTCACTTTCAGTTGCACAACCAGGAATTTTCATGACTTATGTCTCTAATACATTGGGGAAAGATTTGCAAAACAGGCGATAGAATTAGGAACAACCACACACTGAAAAGTAAACAATTTATTATGGATGGTTTTTGGATATCCAACAAGAGGTGGGTTTCTGCACAATATGGTTATAAATAAAATTTGAAATTATCTGCAAGTCACCATTATTCATACGCTCTTAATGAGCATAATTTATGACACAGCACAACGACACAGCACGAGGGATGTTGCCCAAGGCAGCAACAAGCCTTGAGACGCTCGAGTAACAAGGTAATTGTGGTGCAGCTCACGCAGTGTTTGTGACCACAAATCCTAATCTGCTTTGACTGTCCTGGGCTATGAAAGAACAAAGCTACATTGAAATAATAGAGCCACAAGCCATTTTTGATTTTAAGGTTTGTGTGTTTTTTTCACATTGTTCTGTCCATAACTTCTTTTGTGTCTGTTTGAAAGAGCCACGAGAACACATTCTCAGGAATAATCATATTTTATCTGTGTTTAAAGCTGTTTGGTGTCTAGGGTTACACCTCTAATATGGAAATAAATCCAGGAAAGAGGTTTTTTTCCTGGTGGCTTATTTTTAAGTCTTCCCCTGTGATCTTTCTCCATCCTGTGATTTTTGATTTAGAACAGATCTCTGAATAACCTCCATGCTATAAAAGTAACCTAGAAATCGTGCTCCATTGGTAGCCGTGCACAAAAGGAGTTATAATTACCAAGTCCAGAATGTGCACTACTCACCATCTAGGGACATGAAATGCCTCATAACCTATAGAAATTTTATTAGCAGCTGGAGAAAAAAACATATCATACTGTAATCCATTTCTAAGAACTCCAGATAGAGGTAATCAGACTACTTCATGGTCAAACCTGAATTCAGACAAAGTTGTTTAGAAAGAATTTTGAAAGTCCCTGAGGAGGGAGACAGGTCCAAAAACCTTGCTGAAGACAAGGTAGATGACAGCCAGTGCTCTCTCCTTAGCCAGAGATCCAGAC
>VWYO01026411.1:604094-636467 GCA_013400275.1 Rhadina sibilatrix | reverse complement strand
GCTCTCTTCTTGTCGCAAGGACAAGGCTTTTTTTTTTTTTTTTTTTTTTTTTTTTTTTTTTGTCTTAGAAGGCAATCATTGGTTCAGCTCTGAGTTATCTTTCACAAATTTATGCTGACTGCTCCCAATCATCTCCTCGTTCCTGTACACTGAAATGAGTTCCAGGACTGGCCTCCATGGCTTTTCCAGGGACTGGGGTGAGGCTGACCAGTTTGTGATTCCTTTTATTTTCGTTTCAACCTCTTTTGAGGCTGGGTGCAGCATTTGACTTTGATTTTTTTTTTTTTAAAGTAGAATCATCGAATCATTAAGGTTGGAAAAGACCTTTAATATCATCAAGGCCAATCACCAAACTAGTACCACCAACATATTCACCATTAAACCGTGTCCTCCATATCCACACTTTTTTTGAACAATTCCAGGAATGGAATTGCTGCCGCTTCCCTGGGCAATCCATTCCCATGCTTTACAACCTTACCTCTGAATTTTTTTTTCTGATATCTATGAGTGAGATCTTCTTTCTCTCCTCTTACAAGATAGCAAGGCCTCTGTCTCAGGTTCAATTGGTTAACTAATATTTTAATTCTCTCACTCCCCAAAACTACTTTACTGAGGTAAAATAGCTCAAATTTTAATTCTCCAAGATCCACTTTCAAGAATGTTTTGTTACACATTTTTCAAGTGGAACTTCCCCCAAATAGGTGTTATTGTTCTTATTAATGTACTTCAACACAATGACCAGGTCACCCTTCTCTTTAGTGAGTTGAATAAGCTACTAAGCTTGAAAGAAAAGACAAGAAGTTTTAACTTGCTTTTTAAATGGCTGTTTTTATGTTCTTTAGCCTACTTCAAATAACTTTCAAAGTGTATAATTTGTGCAGTTGTTTAAACTTATTCCTTAGTTATGATGACTATGCTAGATGGTATGAAAAGCATCCAATATTATAATTTGTATTATTGGTTTTGATCATGAATTTGTACAGACACTAGACAGGTAAGAATAAAACTATATCGATTTCACCCTCACATGCTACAATTTAAGTGGTGAAACATTTTCTCCATGATTTTGTATTTTTAATACCATATATTTATATATTACAATCAGTAAGGGCCCCAGTAGAGATAAGAGGCCTAAAATACCTAGATGTAATAATGACCTCTTAATGACAAAGACCTCTTTGTCTAAATAGGAAAATCAGACCAAATTTGGGAAGGGAGGAGTGGAATGCCCATTTCTGTCTTCATTTTTAGCTGGAGACAAAAAAAACTTACAACTTCCTAGAGTGACAGTAATTAATTTGACTAAGATCGTGGATCTCAAACTCCCCTTGCTACTGTCTTTGTGCAGAACCAATCTGCCCCTTTCACTGAAATCATGAAGTTAAAAATTAAAAAAAATAATCTGTGTGCATTGAGAGATACTTTAATGCAGAAGAGAAAAAAACCCCAGCCTAGTCTATTCTCATCCTGTGTATTTGTAACACTTTAAATAGATCCATATTGAAAATAGAAAAGCTGCCTACTTACAGATAAAGGATTCATTACTGGGATTAAAACAGAAAAATGTCTTCATTGGTTGCTTGCATCACTCCTCAGTCAAATTAATGATTTAAAGGATCTTACTGGAAGAAAATTTAATGCAAGATTTTTATCAGAGGTAAAAGGCAGCACTTTAGTGAGTAACAATTCCAGACTGGTAACAGAAGACTGATTTATCACATATTACTGCCACATAATGAAGGGATTAATAATAACAATAATGCTAAAATGCAACAAGACAAGCGTAAGCTATGAATAAAAATCATATTATGTTCTAATGAGTCGGGAATGTAGAAGGAGTTATTCAACAAACAACAGCATAATACTGTATCTCAGTGTAGAGGATTTGAGGGCAGAGCCTTGCAGACAGAAATGATTGATTGTAAGGAAGCAAAGACCAGGAGGATTGTGATATTTTTTTTTTGATAAAGTAGTATATCCATAAAAAGCTGTTCATTGTTTAAACAAACTGGGAGAACAATTTTATGTTGCTGAGAGATGTTAGTGGGAAAATTCTAAAAATCTCTGTGATAACTGACTCTGATAATTGAGCGTATGTTATCTATTTCAGTCAAGCACCGCTAGTCTATAGCTCTTGCAAGAGAAAATCAGCATGTAATTTCTCTTAGAAGCTCATGGAAACTTTTTCAGAGACTCATCTCAACAGAAGATTAACCCCATTTGCTATAAAAGTTAAATGATTGTGGAGTATTAGTGCCTATGAGTATTACTTAGTCATTCATTGTGCTTGTGCTAGACTAGAAACAAAATCCTTTTCCTCTTAACACCTTCCTCTCTATAAAACAAACAAACCCCTCTCCTCCCCCCCAAAAAAAAAACCCAAACCAAAACAAAAAAACCAAAACCACAAAACAAGTTATATGATATTTTCAGATACACGAGGTGGAATTCCAGTGTCCAGCAAAGCTGATAGAAGTTATTGACTGTCATGGTGCTTGGATTTCATTCTGAACAGTTCCAGTAGCTACATGTAATACAGTGCCTAGTTGCAGACAGATATTACATAAACAATTAATTACATAAAATGACATACACAAGTAGATTTCTGTTTCATATTGGGCTTCCATTGCATAAGATGAGTGGGGATGAACCACTGCAAAAAGCTGATGGGAAAGACTAATGCTCTTTGCAGCATCTGTGGGAACTGGAGTTGAATTTGATCATTACATTTCTGTAAGAAGACAGAAATAAACAGAAATCTAAGAAACTTTGGTGTGGAGATCTTTGAGACCAAGACTGTTTTAGAGCGTCCCATTTCAAGAAAACAGTAATGTGTAATATTTCAGCTAAATGCGAAGCAGGCTGTGACAATATGTCATAGCATATCTTGTGTGTCAATTGTTCTGTCCTTTGGGACGTAGAGCAAAAAAGGAGGTGTTCTGTGCGCCATCTGTTTGGCACAACATGATCCTATGCTTGTTCATATATCAACCTTATGACCAGTCCATATGTGTACCAGAAGAGATCACTCTTTTCCAATGTTTGTTTGACTGTGTTTTAAAAAGAAGTCTCCTTGCCCTTCCTTTAGCAAAGATGTTTCTTGAAATAAGTGGCATACCTCTAGATTTTATGCCCATTTATTAGGCCCCTGAATTCATGTCTCTAAATACGTATCAGTAAGGCAATCTTCTTTCACTGGAATGTGTTTCACCTTGCTAAACTAACAACTGAAATATGATTAATCGCTTTTCCCTTGGGGTCATTTATTATGAATGGTTCATGTAGTTACTACATAGAGCATCATAGCATCTTTCTAGGGTTGTGTGATAAAGTGAATGCTTTTACAAATTAGATTCTTGCTTGGCTGATACCTATTCCTATTACCTGTGTGAAACTGCATGGCTGACTCTTGCAGACAAATATTTTGAGAAACTGTTCTAATATCTCAAAAAAAAACCCCAATAACCAAAACACACAAAAAAACCCCCAAACCAAACCAAAAAACAAACCAAGCCAACCCACAAACAAACAAACCCACCCAACCTCCCCATACCAAAACAAACAAACACTCTAAAATCCTCAGCAACCAAAAGTTTCTGCACTACCTACCAGTCTCAAAACTATCTCCCTATCAACTGCAGTTTATATTTGCAAAAATAAGATGATATAAACAAAAAATTTGATATAATGTAGTCTCTGTAAGTTTTGATTTTTTGGACTGCTGCTTAAAATAATTTTCTAATATAGAACACTAATGTGAAGCATAAGTGTCAAAGGAAAATATTTTCTTTTATTGGCAAACAAGAAGATGAAATTACACTTCTGTCCCTCAGACATCACAGTAGACAAGAAACTTGGATGTCTTCAAAACCAATCTATTTAAACTAAATTTCATCCAACTTCTATGGAGTTGTCTTTGCATCTGATGGATGTGATGTGTCCATTGTGATAAGAAAAATTTTGGGAATCACTACAATAAACATCTATATTTCTTTGTATATATTTTCCTGGCAACCTCTTTTTACTTTTGAATCATTGTCTTCTCAACTTTTATTTTTGTTGTTGGAATAAATTGTCTCAGTCATAAAACCCCTGAATATCATTGTTGTAAGTGTTTAAAATGTTTCCTCAGAATATCACAATCTTTGGTTTTGAGGCAGTCACTAGAACATAAATTTCAGTGCCTGTGGCCTTCATTCTGAAGTAAAACAGCTTTTGACTCAGGGGAATGAAGATAAATTCAATGTTGGGGGAGAAGTGTGAAAAATATTAGAACTATGCCTCTAAAGACTACTTATATTTCTATTCCCCCCAAAAAAAGTTTTTATATAAACAAATTAGTTTCTCCTGCTGTTTTAACTGTAAGCCTGAAACATTGTATTGTATTAACTGAAGTAAATTTAGAGCATAATGTATATCCTTTTAGTTTGTCATGACCTTATGTAGACCTTATTTACATTTCTTAAAAAACATCCTCATAACACCACTTAAAGCTCTCTAGTAATAGCAAATAGAAGCATTAATGCCCCTAATGTTGTTAAAATAGAGCAAAGGTGCCTGTCAAATATCAGCACATCATATTTTGTATTTAAAAATCTGATTTCATCTCTTCCTTTGGAATGGAACATCCTATTACAGTGGATTCTCAGGCATGCTGAACTGAAGGCACCTTAAGTCCCTCTGAGGAGTGACTTGCTGTGAGTGGCACTGGTGCAAATACAGGTTTGTGTTGAATTAGCACAAGAGCAAAGCCAGTCTGTGCAGAGAAGTGATGCCTCTAATAATTACCCGATGTGATAGGAAATAAGTACATTCTAAACGTATTTGTAGTGAAACTCAGAAATATGTTAAAAGCTTTTTCAGTGTGAAAAATAGAAGGGTTAAAAAATATCCCACTGATTTCAGATCTGAGTAGAAGTCTAAAATAGATGAGGCTTCCCCTCAACACAGATTTTCATTTTTTCCCAAGAACCCACATCAAGCACATTGAAGAATGCAGGCTTCCAAGACCCAGTATGAACTTAAGTAGGTTGGTTAGGGCTGCTTTGCAACACAAAATCAAGCTTCCTCCTGGGTATTTGGCATGTTTTCTTGCAAAAAAGATTTTTTCAGTTAGAAATTTCTAAATAAATCACTGTCCCTTGAAAATTCTTCTTGTGAATATCTTAGTAGATAGTTTAGCACCCCTACATTTATATCCTGGTTATATCAGTACTTCTGCAAAAAAAGTGATATGTGTGAGGTCCAAAATGAATTAATTTTCTCTGATTTTTATAATTCCTCGGGATAGATATCGGGGCATGTCTTATATGAAAATATGTCATTAGTGAAAAAATGAACCTGTGCCAAAAAGTGGATGCAGTGTCACTAGTATGAATTACAGGAGAATAATTTCTTCCCTGGATCTTCTGGATCTGCTCCTGCTCTTGAAACCCAGGATGGTGCTACTCTTCTTTGCTGGCTCATATTCCAAGACTTCTCTGTAGAATTGTTACACAGTCAATCCTCAAATGCTAATATTTGGGAATGAGGAGTTTTCAACTCTCCCACATGTAGGACTTTGTATTTGTCAAGGTCATATGGGAGTGGTCAAAGCTCTTCTGTATGTAGTAAAGTTTTTCCTTCATTGACTTAAATTTGAATTTTTCCATAGTTAAATCTGTTCAAGCAGAATGCTTATGCAGCCTTATCTCATTGTTCCTGATGATTAGGGTTTCAAGTAGAAGACATGGGAAGCAAAAAAAAAGTAGAGCAAAATAAATAACATTTAGTGGCAGAAAGCAATGAAAATATTAGAGAAGAAATAAAGAAGTAATATAATAAACTTTTGTGAGGAGATTCTTGGAGTGTCAGATGTCTGGAAATCAACACACAAATACATGAAGATTATTCATTGGTTATTTAATTATTGCAATATTGCCCAGGATCTTTATATAATAAAGATTGTTTAGTTTTTAGGAAAGGAAATCTGAGTAGCCCAGAAGATTTTTTATTTAAAACAAGGTCTTATTTTATAAGACATGTCCCAATTATTACATATTCTATGTAATAATACATACGTTTTATCAACTGCTTGGGTGAGCTGTATTTTACTCATGCTGCGTACAGTACCACAGATTCCATCAAAGTGTCCCTCAGGCATGTTTTTACTGCCAGTTCTGCCTGCAGTATGGAAAAAAAACAGCAATTAAGCCTAAAAACTGAGCATAAGAAAGATCAAGAAACTTACTGGATTAGAGACTTACTTTCAATGGCATTATAGGTATACTGTACATTAAGAGTAAGAAAAGATCCCGTGCACAAATAATAAATATTTGACTTCATGGATATGACTGGAAAAATTTCAGTTGCCTGTTTGATAAAATCCATTAGTCATTTTTATTGCCTTTCTGCAAGCACATATGGAAGTAAAGCAGGTTTTCTGAAACAGTTACAGAAACCTCACATAAAAGTTCAAATAGAGTTGATGCAAGCAGAACTGTAAGTAAAAGTCAGAAAATGTGTTTAAGAAAAGATCTTTGCCAAAGCCAAATGCTTTCAGAAATTAGAATCTCTTGCTTTACTTTGATCTGCCTCTATTCCTTTTTTTTTTTTTTTTNCCTTCTTTTTTTTTTTTTTTTTTTTTTTTTTTTTTTTTTTTTTTTTTTTCCCCTCCTCCTTAGTCTCCCAGCAGGAATTCCTTTGGATTCCATTTTTCAGCATCTTTGCAAACACCACAGAACGTGGCACTTGAACACTTCCTCATTCCTGGAAGTGTTTAAGGCCAGGTTGGACAGCTCTTTGAGCAAGGAAGGAATGAGTGGAAGGAATATCTGCCCATATTGGGGGGGTTGGGACTGGCTTAGAATAAAGGCTCCTTCCAACCCAAACTTTTCTGTGGTTCTGTGATTCTCTGATTACAGATATTAGACACTTCACAAAAAGAAACAATGGGACAAAACAAATGAACTGGACAACAATGTGCTAGCTAATTTTGAGACTGGCTAATTCACTTCCATTTGATGCTTTCAAATAAATTCCTCACTTCACATGCTTAGGCTCTCCAGTTGGATAATCCAACTTCATCTCTCTCTGATTCAATTTTCCATTTGTAAAAGGAATATAATAATATTTCTCTGTCTCTACAGGGTCTTGCGCACCTAATGAAATATCACAAGGCATTTTCAGATACTGAAGCAGCAACAAATAAACAGGAATGTGATGGAGACTGCTTCATCTTAAAGAGTTTAAATGTGCACTTATTTTCTTGTGTTTTTCTAGGGACATATGGTTTCCTTTGATATGATCATAAAACCACTGATAATACTCACAGGATTTAGGAGCATTCAATGGGGGAATTATACAAGGACAGACAAAAAAAGGGCTGCAGCTACCTCCCCATGAAACCTTTTTTATACATAGCAGTAGTTTGCTTTTTACTTTGTCTCCAATGGAGCATCACCTTCTGATAAGGTGAAAAAAATACTCCTTTGGAATTAACTGGAGCCTGATTCACTTTCGAATTCTCTGTATTGTACATGGACTTCCACTGCGAGATTTTTATTCAGCTGATGATTGCCTGTATCTTGTCTTCATTCTCAGGGATAAAAATATCTGAAGTTTTTCTGAACACTTTGCTGTTGCCAAGGTGATAAAACACCAGCTCAGAGATTAATGGTTTGTCTCTGGGTGCATGTGTCTGAGAGAGGGTCTGAGTGTATGTGCCCCCAGACATGGGATTTTAGTCAACAGGCTTCACACACATTCAGTTTTACAGGAAAAAATGTTATTTTAGATGATCTTTAAGGCCACTTCCAACCCAAATCATTCTATAATTCTGTCATGTCATCTCAATATTTTTATGTAGATTGTGGCACATTGACCCCAGTTCTGATTGCAAGTAAATGCTAACCAACTTTGGAGTTAAAGACAGCAGCACTTGAAGGTAAACAATGTAACTCATTTTATGAAGACTTAAAATTTAATTTTTTAGGATTCTTCTATTTCAGTGCCACAAGATGTCAGTGCAGTTTAAGCAACAGTAAAGTACTTTCAGAATGTGAATGCAATGAAAATGGGCAACAGAAAAGAAAGAGAATATCTACAGTCAATTTTAAGGTCTGTTCTCAGAGAAATACTTCTAAGTGTCTACATTTTTTTTTTTTGCCACTTACTTCTGGATCATGCTTTGTATAATTACAATTATAATGAACATAAATATAAAAATTCCAAATAGGATCTAGTTTATATCCCTATCTGAATTTCACTTTTCTTCTAATTCAACAGATAATCAAAAAGCTACACCTAAATACATTTTATTGCTCAATAGAGCAGCATTTTCTTTTCAGCATGTTGAATTTTGATGATACTTTCCCAAGTCTTGCTCAGACTTTGTGAAAGGAAAAAGAGGATGAGGAAGAGGAAAAAAATCAAGCTCACTTGTAGTAATGACACATCCACCTCACTTGTAACAGGAGCTATGTTTCTATTACAGTGATCCATAGAATGGGTAGTTAATCATCAAGAAAATTAATTAGCTGAATGTCACCAGGAAACTGTGTACTGTGGCAAAGGAACAATGGACAAACATTTGAGCTTTAATTCAGCAGTGAGTTGCCCTCAAAAGACTGCTTTGCTCTTTATGAAATTGGGTACAAAATTAATGGCATGATAAATGAGTGTTTGAAGTTAGTAAGCTTCTTTGACCACAAGGACAGGATTCTTCCTACCTAAATATCAGCAAATATCTTATACTGGGTGTTGTTTCATAATGTTCTTGAATTTTCACAGAATTGAAGCTGTCGTATGCAAGGCCAATGCAGGAGGAATCTCCCATCCAAAAATCGATGTTTGACTTTATCTTTTGAGATGTCTTTTACTGATACAAAATGATCCCTTTGCACAATGCACAAAGCCATGAATTTGTTCGCATGGTTTGGCCCATTTCCATGTACTTAAAATGCATGTACTGCTCTCATAGACAGTTTGGGAACTTTGTAAATAATCTTTTTTCTCTTTTGGAGATTAAGTGCACACATATATATTTCAAAGCCACCTTATGGACAGCACACAAAGGCTGACACAGCTCTGAAATATGAGTACAAATCTCAGCCTGAAAAAATCAACAATTTAAGTGCAGAGATGTGTGAAAGAACAACATTTGGATGTGCATGTTGGAAACTAAATGAAGGCCCTGAACAAAAAGGGTTGATTGAAGGTGCTTCTGCCTACCCACGGCCTGTTTCTGTACAGACAATCTGCTCAGGCTTATGAAGAGTATTTTTGTGTGTTCAGGCTGATGTAGTGCTAACCCTCCACCTGTGCCCAGTTTGACAAAGTTTAAATGCCCCCAACTAACCTCTGAGCTACCACTGCCATCCCTGGCAAGGAGAGCACCATGAAACACCTTCCAACCAGAGCACTGAGCACCAGTCATTATGTCTCATCATTCCCTTAATTGGGACCATTCCCAAGGAAAAGGTATCACTACCCTCTTGGAAAGTCTTGATTCAGATTGTATTCAATACCTTGCTCCCCTCCTGCCTCCATAATGTATTTATAGAAAAGTAAAACCAGCATGAGGCAAGTAATTGTAGGGGAAGAAGTGAGCTCTTGCTCTGTATCTAACTCAGCATCTGCCAAGGCTTGCATGAGAGTCACAGACAGCCCTAAAGTACTATCCAATATTTCTCTCACTCATCCATTACATTTTCCTTTCCTCCAAATAATAAGTGAAGAAGTAATTTGTTTACAAGCCACATTCTCTTTTTCTCTGCTGGGTGCTTCAGATGTCAGCATGATAGAGGAGCGGGGGGATTTGTACATTGGCCAAGGATTTGCTGCACAACCCGTTATGGCTGGGGATATTTGCATGAAAACAGGGCATCCAGCAGCTGCTTTCATATCTTTCCATGCAGAGAAATAGCCACAGTATCAGCAACCTCTTGTGTTGTAACCTGTACCTTTCTCTATCTACAAACTAGATGGGTGTCTTTTGGGGGAAAGTTGTTTTGTGGCTTGAAACACACGTCACGCAGTAGAATGTTTTTGGAGACAGAGGCAATTTTTGCTCACTAAAATCTATGTGGAAAGCAAAACACTGATCTGGACTAGAAAAATCCAAGCAGAGACTGCCTTGTCTTTGTATCTTATCAATTTTTAAGGTGAGCTAGCTAAAGGTCTATTAAAGGTCTATAGGTCTATAGTAAATTAATTTGATACAAACAAAAATAATTGCACTATGTTTTGTTGAACTTCTCTGTTTTATTAGCTTCCAACCTTAATTTATTCTATAAGTAAGATTGAATTCTTGTCTGTGATTCGGAATTGCATGGAGCATTTTGGATTATTAATTTTTCTATGCCTAGAGCAGTAATTATGCAGATGCATAGGAATGGACCTTCTTTTAAAGGTCTCTGATACGATATTTACAACCCTAATATAAAGTCAGCCTCTTCTAGCAGAGAAGCCAAGAACAACAACAACAAAAAAGACATTTGTAAAATAATTATTTTCCCTTCACACTCCTTATCAGAATAATAGCTTAGGTAGGATCTCACTTGTGTATATTTGGATATGGTTTTCAAATTTGCTTGATTTCAGCAGTCAGCAATAATGTCTGGTTATTTGAATTCCATTTCTGCAATCCTAAAGCCCTTCCTTTCTGTTCAATTCTGCTGTCAAGATTATAACTTCTAAAAATATATCAGAAAAATGCAATGAAAGCCAGACAAATTAGTGTAGTAGTGAATTACTTGGAAAACACTTCTACTCCAATATTATATAAATATGTGTTAAATTATGGCAGTTATAAGAATAAGTTTCTGTGGATAGCCTCAGAAACTATAAAACAGACTATTTACTTTAAAACCCAGGAGAACGTTGTGAGTTTTCAGATTCTGTCATATGGCTTAAATGCAGGTGAATGAACACTGTTCATTTCCAAATGAAAATCAATTTCTTATTTTAAAATGTAGAGTTTGACAGAGGTCAGAGCTCTGAAAACTGTGACTAAGAGTGTAAATCTTTATTTGTCTTCATGATTCAAACTACACTATTTGCAAGAAAATATGCAGGAGACATTTTTTCAAAATTACTTTCTTTATAAATATTTTTTCTTGTTGCAATATATCACACCATTCCTCTTTATATCCAGGTGATTTCTTCTAATTTATGTTGTGTGGAGCATTACTGTAGAAGGTCACTCAAGAAATTTAACTTTTAGACACCCCTCTTTGGAAAGGTCTTGGACAGCTCACAATATATTATTGGTTTACTGGTTTATTTTCTTTACACCAAGTGCAATTGTAATTTATCTGTTTCAAACTGTAATTCATCTGTTTCAATTGTTTGATTCACTCTCAAAATGAGAAGTGACAACTTTTTTGCAGTTATCTGGGGGACTGAGATAAATGTTAGCTTTACTGTACTAACTCTCATAAAAAAAAATGTAAGTAGAATTAGTTCCTATTTCTGTGCTACAAAACAATCCAGAATTGGTCCCAGGTTAAATCAGTTCTTATAATAACACCATGTTAAATTGTATCACTCTGCAGAGGACTTGAAACTGCTAAAAGAAGTCAATTTAGTATTTTCCCATGCTATCAGCACCATCTCTATCTGTTTATGTGGATTCTTATTGGAAAGTAGAACAGCTACTGAGATCCTGAGTGTAAGAAAGGGACTTAAACTTCAGAATGAATTATGCAGTTCTCAGGCAGCCCTGAGGATCAGGAGAGATGTTATACAGACATCTGTTTGGTCTTGAAGCAATGTATTCCACACAGTTTAGTCAAACCCTCTGCGTGTGTTTGTGCATGCACTTACTTGAGTGAAGTATTTTACAGAGATTTATGTTACATTAGTCAGATTTTCTGTCTTACGCTTTTTGAGATGAGGGATCTTTTTTCTGACACTATGGATAATAGATCTGAAAGGAAAATCTACAGCTGGAGGAGAAACAGGGATTTAGGCTTCTGCCTAACAACACAGCATATACAGAAGATGAGCTTTGGGATGATAATGGCTTTTGCTATTTGTATAGGAATATTTTATCTGTGTACTTTGTCTGCCTCTCCCAGTAACTAGAACACCAATGTATAACTAGTGCTGGAGACACAGGCAGTAAATTACTTGAATTCACAGAGGCTAGGAAGGCTAAATTCTTTCTGTAAGTCATTTTGTCTTTGGAAATATATTTTAGTCCATTTTTCATCAACTAGACCAAAAATTTGAAAATTGTCATACAAGTTGGATGTTTCAGTTTATTTTGGTATTAACCACAAGAAATTGTGGCTTTTCTGAAAGGGCAGACAATCCCCATAATCTTTGCTCATGCTCTAAATACAGTGTCATTACTGTGGACTGAATTGTCCTGAATCTCACCCACTTCACTTCAAGCCCACCAGAGAATATGAGAAATAAAACTGATCAGGCTCTTGTGGAATGGCCAAAAGACCATTCACATAGATACACTACTGCTATCCAAATTAGAATGCAGAATATTGATTCTCCTAGTGTGTTAACATATTGAATTAGCATAACATCAGGTATAGAAATCAATAAAAGTTTTCAACAACAGGTAAATATATTAAATAAGCTATACACATATGTATCCATATATATGTATGTGTATGCAAAACTACAGAGATTTGCAGAGATGTGAAAGCACATTCCTCAGAAACATCTTCAGAGCTGTATATTAATTGGAGTGCTTTGGAGCCTGCAAGTTATTTGCACAGTACTTTATATTGAGATCACATTCACAATTTTTCACTGACTCCAGAGTCATCTTGTTAATTTATTAATCAAAAAGCAGCTTTTAACATTGGAATGTTACAAGGGTTTTATTTTGTTTGGTTGGTTGGTTTTTTGTTTTCACTTTTGTTTTTGTTTTGTTTTGTTTTATTTTCCTTGGGGAATGGTTGATTTTCTTTTGTTTTTCCCAACTGGCAGCCCTGCAAGCTTGGATCAGGATTTGATCAGGAGATGTTAATGAAACAATTATTCTGATTCTGTTTTGTTTATATGCCAATAAAACTAAACAAAATGTAGCTCTTTTGTAGCATAGCAAAACAAAACATGGCAAAGAAGAGGTACCTTTCTTTTTTATTTTAGTATTTTTTTACTAAATGTATATAATTATCACAGTTGGTTAGTGTTATATTCATATCACTAATCTTATTGCTCTTGCAGTCAAAACCAAAACTGTTTTCCTAATTTAGATTGTCAAAAATCATTTTTTTATAATGACCTAATAAACTCTCTTATGTACTGTAACTTGGCAAAATTAATGTTGAATAACTTTTAGGTTTAACCTTGTACATGGAAAATGATCTGATGGATTTTAAGAAAAGATGGATAAAAAGATTGAATTTATAATTTCATCTACCCTTCTGTTAATACATTGGTGCGGTGTATAAACTTGCAAGTGTAAATTCTAGGAATGGGTTATTAAAGATATTCTGTGTGGGTCAGTAGTACATCAATAATTCAAGATATAATTTAGAGGTGTGATTATATTCAATACATTGCTACTCTTTGCTGCTTTGCTTCAAAAATATCTTAAGACTCATGAAAAGATAATTTAATTTATTTATTTGGGCAATCATAAATGCATCCTGTGGAATTTCTCTAGATAATATGAATATGAAATTTTGTAGTCTCCAGTACTGAACATTTCTTACATTTGAAGAATGAGAAAGAAAAGATCTGTGCTCATCTGAGGTTTTTTATTTTTCCCCTGGCTATGAATTATGGTGTTCAGATAACCTTAGTTTCTTTAAGATCTCCTTCCTTACAACATTACTAAACCACCAAAACAAAATGAAGAACTGCACAGACTCTGCCAGAAAGGAACCATATTGTGCTTTTATTCAATTCAGTCATTCTTTTCCAGTTGCTTTTCCTCTCACTCTCCATTATGTCCCTTTCCTTGTCAGGCAGCAAGTCTTCATTATTGTGGCATAATTTGTTCAAGTGGAGGAGGAGGAGTGTTCTGCTCCAAAGATTGCCAGGCTGAGGCTGACTCTGTTTTCCTGTGATAAGGAGTTGCACACTCTGTATTCCACCACTAAGCCATTTCTGATTCAGAGTTGTGCCCTGTCTTTCATCTGTCTAGATGGCTCACAATAGAAGGAGTGAATTCTTGGTACCTCAGCCTTAGAGATTAAAACAGCCACTGAATTGGGTTTGAATCTTTTTAATTGGGAGCCAGTGGAGCATGTGTGAGATACTCTATGCTTCGCTTCTGTGTGATGTGCTGCACACTCTGCAGTTTGTGTGCTGTATTCAAAATCAGTATACTGTCAGTACCAAAGTTCATTTTTGAAAGTGTAATTACAAACGTAGTTACAAAATGGCAGGGTCAACTGTGCTTTCAGCCACTTTGGGGCACAACTTCCTGGGAAACTACAAGCCAAAGATCACAGAACTCCACACATTTGATTACAGCAGGATTACATCCAGTGATAACAGCTGAGAGATTTTAAGAAAACTGAGAGTTCTACTCACTGTTTCTAAATTCTACATTTATTTGGCTGAACAATTAAATTTTGTATCTTCTTTGGCCCTCCTCATCCGTTCAAAACATCTGTCAACATTAAGCATAGACAAAACCACAAGTACCTTCCCATTTAACCTCTCTATTAAATTCCAGCCATTCTAAAAGGTATGACATTTCTGAGTTTAGAAGTATTTTTTCCCCAAAATGTTAAATTTTGAAAGTTTTTCCTGGGATTCCTTTACCTTCTTAGAACAAAAATACTTCAAATTATTTTGATATTCTACAAAATGCAAAAAATTTCCTTATTAATTTCTTCAGAACTGCTAAATCAAAGTGTATGAGCATGAAAAGAAAGAAAGAAAGAAAGAAAGAAAGAAAGAAAGAAAGAAAGAAAGAAAGAAAGAAAGAAAGAAAGAAAGAAAGAACTCTTCAAAACTCAGAGATTCATCTTTGTCTCTGGTTCTTTATGACAGTGACTGTTCACAGATGAAAAAGATTATGTGAATGATATGAAAAGTTTCTGCACAAAGGGAATGTACAAAGATAATATGAAAGGGATTTGTCTCTGTAGGAAATTAGCTCCTATGCTGAAATAACATTGATTAAATCCTTTGTTTCTGTTCATCTAGTCTTGCTCTCTTTGTACCAGTTCTCAAGAGAATGAACATCTATTCTTCTGAGGTGTTTAATCAACCTCAAAAGCAATTTTATTGCTCTGTGTATTTTTAATGCTATAAACTCAGTCCTTTAAATAATAATAAGTCAATGACTCAGTTACTAGATACTCTATATCTTGAAATTATTGTAGTGGTTGATAGTGGTAACTGTAGGAAATCCAGTATTTCCTGCTTCATGAAAAGATCTGAGTTTCAATTCCAAGCACAGTAACAAGCTGGCCAGGAATTATGGCTAAAGTAACAGAGCATGATATGGATTCTATCTACATTGCCACCTTGCCTGAAACCAAGCAATTCCTTGTGGCAGATCCTAGTCTTGAGAAAGATGTGTGGAGTTTGTTACACTTGGATCAGGTGGAGATTGTTGGCATTCTCTAACAGTTAAATCTGCTGCTGGAAAGAGTCATTCAAATCTCTACTGAATCTGCATATGATCCTTTACCTAGTTGTCTCTGACAACCAATTTCTCCACGACTGGAAATCTGGCTTGATTTATAAAAGCCGACCAACAAATATCTGGAGGTATTAAGAGAGTTATTATTCTTTTCTCTTCATCTTTCTCAGGGCATTTGTGATCTCAGACTCCATGTTTCATTTTTAAAAATAATAAAATAATGCCAGTCAGTTAGGGCTTTAAAAAAAAAAAAAAAAAAAAGGCAACAACAAAAAGAAAACCACAAAAACCCAGTCTGAAATATTTCAGCAATTTTTAGAAGGCCCTTGAAGAACCATGTGTTTTTCTTTTTCTTCCAGCACACTGTAAATGATCTATATGTGATGATATTCTATACAGTTCATATACATCATATGCATATGAACTGTATATAATGGTCTACGCTGGGAGACCTCTGTGTTTGTTAATCAGTCTATACCATACAACTGTAAATAACTTGACTCTGAAGAACTTGATTTTAACTTTTATTAATGTTCCCTAAAACTAATCAGAAGAACCTTGTTTCTGTTTCTTTGTCTGTTCAACGTAGGATCTTGGTGTTTCACATATTGAGACGTAGACTCTAGATCTGGATCTAGAGATCAAGGAGGCTTATTAAAAGCTGTTAGCAAGATAACTGAACTCTCTATTCTCATGTGAAATTAATTCAGACAAATATTTATTAAGTTTGTACAAAGCTGTGAAGGGTGAGGAGTCCACAAGAAGCCTTTCTGAGAAAGTGATTGCATTAATTTAGTGCTGCAAATCTATTTCTGTTGAAGAAAAAGGTGTGATGTATTTTTTAGAAGCACCACATGAAATGTTTCACTGCAGTTCATTGCTTTCTCTGTTTGTAGTTATTATTGCTATTATTGTTGTCTGAGTTTCAGAATATTGTTCATATTCAAGTAATTTTATTACAGAGAAGTGTCATGTTATCAATTTGTTTTGCAAAACAAATATCTAAAAGTTTATGCATCACTATTTTCTTGCTCTTGTTCTTGTTCTTTCTGTCACTAGCCAGTAAGCAGCTTTCAGATGTTGAAACTCTTGTTGAGATCAGATAGTGACAACAGGCTTTGCCTTGAGGTCTCTGGTGTTCAGAATTATTCCACTTGGAAAACAGTAATGGAATTCTCATTGTTGTATTGAACCAGAATCATTGAGCCAATGTAAAGACTTGAAAGAGACATTTGAGAATTCTCTATTCTATTACTTCCACCGTTAGACACCTTAAAAACATATGGAAACGAGCTTAAATCAACATTCAGTGTCAAAACCTTTCTGACAGCATTTTCCTGGAGAAACTAGCTGCTCATAGCTTAGTTGGGTGTACAGTTTCCTGGAAAAAAATCTGGTTTAGTGGCTCCAAGAGTGGTGGTGGCAAATGGAGTTAAATCCAGTTGGTGACTCCTTATAAGTGCTGCTCTGCGCTTAGTACTGGAGCCAGTCTTATTTAATATCTTTATGCTTTGCGTGACAGGATCAAGGGCACCCTCAATAGGTTTCTAGATGACACCAACTGAGGTGGTAGTGTTGATTTGCTGGGGGGCAGGAAGGCTCTACAGGGGGATCTAGACCAGCTGGATCAATAGGCTGAAACTGATGGCATGAATTTCAACAATCCCAAGTGCTGGGTGCTGCCCTTGGGTCACAAAATCCCCAGACAGTGCTACAGGCTTGGGAAAGAGTGGCTGGAAAGTTGCCCAGTGGAAGAGGACCTGGAGATGCTGGTTGAGAGCATCTGACCTTCAACCAATGTGTGCCCAGGTAGCCAAGAAGGCCAGTGGCATCTTGGCCTGGATCATGTGTAGAATGGTGTGGCCAGCAGGACGAAGACAGTGATCGTCCCTCAGTACACAGCACTGGTGAAGTCACACCTCAAATCCTTTGTTCAGTTTTGGGTGCCTTCATGACAAGAAAGACACTGAGGTACTGGAGCATGTCCAGAGAAGAGCAGCGGAGCTGGGAGAGGGTCTGGAGCACAAGCCTGATGATGAGCATCTGAGGGAGCTGGGGATGTTTAGCCCAGAAAAAAGGAGGCTGAGGGGGGACCTTATCACTCTCTACAACTGCCTGAAAAGAGATTGTAGCCAGGTGGGGTTGGTCTTTTTTTCCTGAGTAACAGGACAAGAGGAAATGGCCTCAAGTTTCACCAGAGGAGATTTAGATGAGCTATTAGGGAAAAAAAAACTTCTTGTAAAATTTTGACAAGCATTGGAACAGGCTGCCTGTAGCCCTGGTTTGTGCCTATGATGTTTTGGTTTCTCTGAAACTTTCCCAGAGAATTTTCTGTCAACAAGAGACATGTTTTCCTAACTGTAACCCGTGTTTACATTCCCTTCCCTAGGAGGGACTTCTTCTTGATGTCCCTCTGACTTGACCAATGTAATTGAAGGAGTTTGTCTTTCTTTCACCCATTGAGTTGTTCTTTGTAAAACAGCATAAAAGGGAAGAAATTGTTGGGAAATAAACTAAGTCATTGTCAGCCTTCTGAGTCGGAGTCTGTGTCTTTGTAATCTTGAACAGCGTCAGCTGCCCAGGGAAGTGGTTGAATAACCATGCCTAAGGGTATTTACAAGACATGCAGGTGTCTTAGGGATATGTTTAATGGTGGGCTTAGTATTGCTGGATTAATGGGTCAACTTGATGATCTAAGAAATCTTTTCCAATCTAAAGCAGTCTATAATTCTGTGATTCTATACTTAAAATATACATGCTTAAAAATCTGTACTCTGAATTTTGTGCTAATTACAAAGGATTGGATTTTAAGCCTAAATGTGTCATAGAAGAATCTCTTCAATATCAGTAGATCTTATGATAAATTTAGTGAAAAATCTGCTAGATATGGCCAAGACTTCAGTTTCTATATATCACTGTGAGATGGTGAAGAACAAAATCACAGTTTGAAATAGTATATGTGACTGCATGTCCTGGGTCAAGGGTCCCAAATTCCTTGCCTCACCACTATCTAGTTGCACACCAGTACCCATAAGGTCCCAGACCCGAAGCAGCCAGGCTGTGTAAGCCTCACGTCCTCGTCGTACAATATCTTTTTGCAGATTACGGAGACTTTCATATGACAGGGACTCAGTGATGATCTGAACGTGTGATTCCCCTGCAGGTTGTGAGGGCCCTCCTTTCTTACCCTTATTATCTGGGTTTGCTGTTTTCACCTTAGATTTCTTTGTTTCCACAGGGGCAACTGCTGCTGGCTGTGGCTGCCTCTGTGGTTCAGCTGGGACATGGGCAGTTGTAATGTCTGTGGGTTCTGTATCAGACTCTCTTTTGTCAGGGCAGGGGGAGGGTTTCCCACCAGCTGGGGAAATGTACTCCCTCAGCATCTGGCCCATCTCATGCATCTCCTTAATCAGAGCCCCCACCCAAACCGGCTGGTTTATCTCTGAGGCAGGCTGTGGGGCAGGGGCGGGCTCTTGGACAGCAGCCTTATTCTCTGGGGTACTTATCAAGGTGCTTACCCAGGCTAATCTCCCCTTATCTCTGAATACTAAATAGAATAGGCCCATAAGCAACACCAGCCACTGTATGATATCATTCGCATTCAGAGGAGATTTGAGCCCTTCAAAAACTGGTGCAGCAGACCCAAAGAGCTGGGTGAACGATTGGGAGAAAATTTCCCCCGGTGCCATTTCCTCACAATAGGTACCATTGTTAAAGTAACCCCAGAAACACAGAGTTAGTGTATGATAGCTCTGAATCCATGTGCTTGCTTTCCAGAGGAAGTTAAAAATCCATGATTTTCTCACCTTATTGACCCACAAAACAAACTGGATGCCAGCCACAGTAGCCTTAGTTATAGGGCCCATATTTAGATAAGGGCCAGCAAATGGCAGAAATACAGCCACAACCACGTGCCACCCAAACCAGGGAAAGCTAGACCACATTATTCTGGCCAGTGGGCTTCTATCTAACACACAAGAACTGTTATTCCTCTCTCTCAATGCCCTCGTGCCCCACACTTGGGCGCCAAAATCTGTCTTGGTTTGGAAAGACAGGTATCTACCAGGGAAACTGGAGTTTCCCTGAGAATGGAGAATGTAACCCCCACCCGCCAAAAAGTATAATTTTGCAATCAAGGGCTTTCAGGCAAAGATTTTGGGAATAGGAATAACAGTTCTTTACTAAGAATATTAACAATACAAATATAGAAGAAAAAGAAAAAAAAAAAAAAACCAAAACCACCCACCCAAACAAGAAAACAAACAAACAACAATTTTGGAGAAAAGCCTGACAGAGTCAGAGCTACAACCTGGCACCCTGCTGGTCAGGGTGCTGGGTGCAGTCCAAAGGTAAGTCCTTCTGAAGTGGCAGATGTGGTTCTGTTGAAGTAGAGATGATCCTGTAGCAAAAAAGGGTCCAGTGATGGTAACTGGGGTCCAGTGGTGATGAGTAGGGTCCAGTGGTGGTGAGTAGGGTCCAGTGGATGGGAAAGGGTCCAGTGGATCAGAAGGGGTCCAGTCTTCCTCCCAGAAAACCAGGTGAAGCCAGCAGCTTTCCAGTCCCTCTGTCTCAGTTTATACCAGGTAGAAACTGCCTGCCCCCACCCCACTGCCAGGGGCATGTGATGCATCTCACAATAGGGTGATGGAAATGCAGATGCACCGCTCTGGGGGCCGGGGTATAGCCTGGGGGAGTGCTAATGGCCCATTATCGAAGGTGTCAGACCTCTCTCCCACAGATGAAAATAGAATACACATATTTGGCTCCACAACCCAGGACACTGCTATAGAGATTGTTTGTAAAGGAAATCCTAAAACACATTAGAAGATAACTTTTCTGGAATTCTCAATTCTTCCACCATTGTTCAAATAACCAAGTCACTTAAATAAAAACCTTTTATTTGGAGTAGAACAGTTTACAGGCAATTCCATCTCCAATAGGAAAGTGTGTCTGTGCAGTTATGAATCCTATTAGAAGGGTCTACATTGAGTTTTAGAAACCATATCACAGTGATCCCACTTAAATTGACAATTAAAGTATCTTTTGCTTATGGCTGGCTTCAGACATCCTGTGCAATTTACTAAGTAATAGGAAAAATGTAATTTGCTATATGCAAACTTCTATTAGCATTCTTTGCCAATTTAAGTTTACAACCAGGAGAAAGACCATTAGTGAGATTTTCTTAGTGCAATACAAACTTACACTTTATTTCCAAAACTATTCTTATAGTGTCAGAATTACAACACAAATACCTTTGCACGGTCTTCCAATATGCTATAAAAATAAACATGGATTGATTTGATATAGCATTGAGTAGATTAGGGGAGCTTTGAGAATAACAGAGTCATATGAGCTTAAAAGTTTACAGAGACAATGAGACTCATGCCTTTGTAGTATAGAAAATCATAGAAGAGAGCATATTGTCTCTCAAAAATATTTCCACTATGAGAGGCTAGCTCTCTGTGAGAGCAGTCTTATTCACCTGAAAGTTATACAATCATTTCTTTCTAAATTCAGCATTTATGGAATCCAAAGTTTCTGATCAGGCATTTATGTGTTCCTTAGTGTGAGCCCAAAGATGGCACATTTCATATTAATTAGAGGACTGCAGTATATAAGTAAACTAAATACTTACACTTCCTAGACTATTTCTGTTTTCCAGAGTAACATGAAGAACAATTCTCTCTCTGAATGGTAAGGAAAACGAGTTTTTCTAATTTCTTTCAGAAATTAGTAAAATAACTCTGTTAAGATTACCACAAAAGAAATCAAAAAATGGTCATTGTTAGGAAACTGGAACCAAGAAAACCCAAACAACCAACTAACAAAAAAAACCAAACCAAACCAAACCAAACCAAACCAAACCAAAACCAAAAAAAAAAAAAACACCACCCAAAACAAACAAACAAAAAACAACCCAAATCCAAACCAAAACAAAAAAATCCAAAAACCCCACAAAAAGTCAGACAAACAAACAAATACCTCAATTTTTTGTTTTTGCTTTTTTTCCATGAAAAAAACAAAACCTGTTTTCTCCCAGAAGATTTTTTTGTGGATTATTTGGTTCTTTACCAATATTTTGTAATGATTTAAAACCTTCAATACATTTTGTAAATTCTTTTATCAATGTGTCAATAAATCATTTGCATGAGTAGAGTTTTGTAAGAAATATGTGGACTGTTTTATTAAGAAAAATGTCAAACCAATCAATACAGTCCAACTGCTATAGTATAGTTAATTGTGTTGGTTATGCACAGTGTCATAATTTATTTGGACTGTATTAAAATCTATGCCAAGATTTCATTATTTTTCTGAAGCAGCTTATTTAGGGTGATAAATTGAATTCTGTCTTCAGCCAGTGAAGAGATACAAGCACTACCCAGAAAAATGATGCCACAATGACAGTTCTCCTGTGGGGTTTCTTATTTTCAGTGTAGCTGTAACCATGACACTCCTTAACTTCTTAGAAATATGTTTTGCTGTTAGAAATTCCGTTCCTATGTCTACAGAGTTCATTGTATCGCCACGAGCAGGCATTAATCTATTTTTCAGAAGGTATATGCCATATCATCATAGCATGGTATGTGTTAATTTGTCTTGCCTGCTTTAACCTGGTACTGCTTATAAGTCAGGTACACATCACATGATTCCACTTCAAACCCATTCAGAGCTAAATGAAGAACCTGTCCTATGTCACTGAATCCCATGGGGAAGAAGCGCCTTGGAAATTCATGTAGACTCTAGAAAGTCACTGCACAAGACAGGAGCATTAAGCAGTTCATTAGATTTGTGCTGTGTGAAGGGCTGCTCTCTAAAATGGCTGAGATACACCACAGGGTCTACTTTCACCTATGCGGCTGTTGAACAGGTTTGTTACCTTCTTGCAGATAGAAGAGTGAGAGTGCAGGTGCTAATCAGGCCTGTGGGGCTGAGCAGGATAATGGTTGGCTCATCTGCTGCAATCTGACGGCTGAAATTGCTCAAAGAGTTTCGGGCCCTAACAGAGGCACACATTGCCAAGAGAGTGCTCTGGTGCCATTTGTCTGCCAATCTGCTTGGGGACCATGTTGTTGTTTTCCAGGCTGCATGGAGAGCATGAAAAATACCACATTTGTATTCTAGTCAGGTTCTGCTCGTTATAAAACAGCACAGAGGGTACCTTGGCACTGCCGGAGAGGTGACCCAAAGCAGCTTACCTGTAACACATTGTGTGTTCCTGGTGGATGAGAAAAATAGCAAGCTTCTAAAGACCATGAGAGGGTGAACTCTTGCAAATTAGACAAATTGATTTTGTACTGGAGCATTACTACTGGGAGGTGCTGACTCTGACTTCTCTGTGATTTTCTATGAAGTTTTCATTGTTCAGACATCACAGGTTCTCCATTTTGAGGTTTCTGCTTCAAATAAAAACAAAATAAATTCTGATTTCCTGATTGGCCACTTAACTCTTTATTGCTCCATAAGTATTTCTGCTGCCTTCTTTGACTCTTGGAATAATGACACATTTCCCATGATGATTAAGAGCACTAGGATCTAGGTTTTCTATCTTTGCAAAGAGACATGCTCTCTATACTTGCCACAGCTGGTTCTGTGTTGGCAGGCCCTCTCTATGGCATGGAATACGTTGCCCAAGAAGCCCAGGAAAGTGATGGAGTCACCACCTCTGGAAGTACTCAAAAGGCATGTGGATGTGACTCTTGGGGACATGTTATAGTGGTGAACATGACAGTACTGGGTTAATGGTTGGACTCAGCCTTAGAGTTCTTTTCCAGCCTGAACAATTCTGTGGTGAGATGACTGTAACACCTGACTGTCAAATCTGCCTTCAGGGAAGCCAGCTTCTTAGGGTGGTGTAAATTATCATGGCTCTGTTTAACTCAGTTGATAAAAAGCATTCTGAAGTCTAAATGCATGTTTTTTTAGAAATGTGGGGTTTTTTGCTTTTTTTTTTTTTTTTTTTTTGAGTAACCAAAGGATTAATAATATTTAAAAAAAATCTTGAAAGATGCTTTCAGTACTGGCCAAATTATGAAAGAAGGCTCATGACACTGTCATACGTTAATTTTTCATCTATAAAGAATAATAATGTTTGGCTTGTAGTTTTTTACGAGGATATGTTTCTGTGATATATTCCATGTACTCTGGGTGGGACTATAACACTTGAGGGAAGGTTCCACAAATTTCTTCTACGTGCTATTAGACTGGACTGCACCCATTGTCTAAAGATTTTTAGTCAGGTGACATATGTCCTTTTCTCTCAGGAAACTTGTAAAAGAAAAGATGAATGGCCTCAAGTTGCCAGAGGACGTTCAGATTGGATATTAGGAAAAATATCTTCAGTGAAAGGGTATTCAAGGATTAGAACAGACTACCCACAGAAGTGATGGAATCACCATCCCTGGAGGTGTTCAGAAAAGGGGAGTGTATAGAAATTTGCAGTATGGTTTAGTGGTCAAGGCGGTATTCAGCTGAAGGTCAGACTTGATGATCTTGGAAGTCTTTTCCACCCTTAATAATTCTATGATTCTGTATTTCCTGAAAACAAAAAGATGGATTTAATCTGATGCTCAATAAACCAAAAGACAACAAGCAGCTGTGTAGCTGTGCACAATACTTTTGCTGAGTTATAGGTAGAAGGCAAGGTGTTTATTTTGGCAATGTCACCAAAATACATCTTCACCAAAACTTCACCAAAATAAAACACAGCAAGCAAGAGCTTGATAACTTGAACCATTAGAGCCAAAGATATGCATGTTACAGACAGGATTTGGGTGAGCCTTAAATGCTATGGTACCTGAAATTTTTGGGATAGATGAAGAAATGTCAGGTACGGTCTGTGCAGAGCAGCTGGTATCTTCTCCAGGTAGCAAGGGAAAGCAACTCCCTTTCCACCTTCTGCCAACAAACTTCCCCAGAGTTGACAGTAGACGTTTTCTGGATTTAGTAGTCACTTTGGTCCAGACAGAATGACAGAATGAAAGTAGCCAAACATTAATAAAAATCAGTTTTAAGTACCACAAAAGAGTGTGTGGATTTGCTGCCTCTAGTACAAGTCAATTTCCAAAGCTGTCAGAGAGATTAACCTCCAGTTATGTATATTTTAAATATTTAAGGAGAAAGAAAGAAAGAAAGAAAGAAAGAAAGAAAGAAAGAAAGAAAGAAAGAAAGAAAGAAAGAGAAAGAAAGAAAGAAAGAAAGAAAGAAAGAAAGAAAGAAAGAAAGAAAGAAAAGAAAGAAAAGAAAGAAAAGAAAGAAAAGGAAAGAAAGTTATTTCCAGACTTCTAAGTGTGATGAAGGCAGTACAAAGAATTCTGGAAAGCAGGAAGTAACAGAAAAATTGATAGATTAAAAAATTACATAGCTAAAATTATTATCACATACATCTGTTTAGCCCTCTCTTTTCTCCATGCATGCAGACACTAGGTTAAAGGATTTTTTAAGTATAATTTCATTTATAAAGTACTAAATGGTAAGAGATGAGTGCATCCACCACTTTTATAATAAGCTGCCATTGTACATTTTTATCGCTGCTCCCTAGTATGGAGTCTTTTTTTCAAAACTATTTTGTCACATATCGGAAGAGAAAAATGACCCCAAAAACCAGAAACTGAAACATCTTATGTACAGTCAGCAGAGGTGAAAAATCTAATAGTCCAAATTGTGGCTAAATTTAGAGAGGAAATTAGTATTAGTGATTTTGCAACTAATAGAGGGATTATATTTTGCTACTTTTTATAAATCCAAATGCCGTACTATTTCTTGAGTGTTTCTGTCAAAGTACTATGAACCAAAACGCATATCTAAGTCACTTTTTTTGAAAATGGGGTTCTATAGTCTAGACAATTCCTTTAATGTTCCCATATATATTTTGTTGATCTATAAAATGTTTTGTTGCACTACAAATCACACTATGACAGTGGCTTTATTTTTTTTTTATCCCAACAATATCAAAAAACTCCTCCATAAAGACAGAATTTTTTTGTAGCTGCTGGTAAATAGATGATAGGATTTTCTATTAGTCATCAGAAAGGGAGTCCCATCAGGAAGAAGAGATCTAGGGAGAAAAAGAAAAAGAAAATAAAAAAGAAAACAGCAAGAAGCAAGAAGAGGACAGTTGGTATGGTATTGTCAAGAACAAATACTCTAAAAACTGGCTGATCCCTTTCTTTAGAGAGCAACAGATCTAATATATACAACTGGAACAGTAGATGTATTTCTTGATTATAAGGAGCCATTTGGCACATATTCCCATGATGTTCTGATTTGAAAAAGTCACAAAACCCCCAATGATTCTACAAGAATATTATGTGAAAATCATTTGGTAAAGAAAAAAAAAAACAGCTCATAGGTGTGAAAAGTTATATTTCTGCAGCAAAAAGTCGATTGCAGTGTAGGAATGACTGCTGTTTAGAGAAAAGACTTTTATACAAAATAAGAGAGTTGTAAAGAAGAAACAACTTCTGCATAACCACTTTGAAGCATGGTCCCTTCCTCTTCATCTTTTATGAGGGTTACAAACTGTGAGGAAGTCACAGAGAAAACTAATCTCTGTAATGGTCCCTCATAATAATAAAAACATGTAGTAGTGTAAGATTCCTCTTATTTAACTATAACCATCTAACAGTGAATTCTGACTTGATAGTTTCCCTGACTTCGTTTAGCATCATATTTGTGAACTGAACATGACCCTTGAGCTCAAATCACACCACTTTTCCTGTTTCTGGAGATGGACAAATTGCTCATTATTAGTTTGAACTTGGAAACCCCAGCAATTCTGATGCCTAAATTGGCTAGTGTAATAGGCAATCTGAAGACAGGCTGCATAGCATTTGGAAACCTGAGCCTTGGTGTAGGGAAATCTGACAAAGATGTTCTGGGCTTTTTCAAACCCAGTCACAAAAGACTTCAGTAGTCAAAGTATTGCCATTGGTGGTTCTCAGAAAGGAAATAATTTCTGAAGACAGATACGATGAAAGTTCCTAGTTTCCTAGGAATGCCAAAGGACTTTAGACATAGCAAATACCATAGAGTGAAGTTTAAAAAATGAGTCAGATAATATTTCAAGAGAGTACTATAGTAATACAGGGCTGATGAAAAATATAAATACAGTAAAGCAACAAAGACTAAAATGTTTAATATCTGATTGAAATTTGAATGGGCTGGGAAGGTTAATGCCTTTGCTCTTTTGGAAGTGACATGATTTTCTGAATGTCCTCAAGTGGTCAGGGCTGCAATTTTATAACTGTTCAGAAAGAAGCACTTCTAGGACTAGAATGACCTCTGTGACTGTGCCTGCAGGAGTGATTAAATGCTCAAAACAGAAGAGAAGATCTTGCTACTGCATTTGTGACCCCATGAGTTGCAGCACCTGGATTTACTTAGTAGGCATCCTGTTTGAGTATTGACCAAGCCTGACCTTGCTTGTCCTAGGAGACTGTAAGATCATAACTCAAAGTAGTATGGCCACAGGCCATCAGTATCAACACCCAGAAGATTTGACTGTCTTTCTGGCTTTTGCTTGGATGTGTTTTCTTTTTAAAGTTGCACCCTTTTTTATTTACCAAGATACATTATTTCAACTGCTCTTTAGAAAGATCAACTATAGAAAGAGTAAGTAACCTTCCTGTGGAACTTTCAACTGTAGAAGAGTTTTTACAATAAAAAGAAACAGGATTTCTTAAGTAATTGGAGATGAAACTGAGATCAGAAACCTCATAGCAATCTTCAACTTTTTTTGTAAATTCAGATCTGTTCTGCATTTAGTAAGATCAAGGACAGCTCATAATTTCACCCAAGATGTGAACTCTTCTGTTTTCCTTAGATTGTTTTTGGTGGCTTTAGTTCTGTTATTCACAGATGCACTCTGAAGAAACTAACCTGGGATACATTGCTAAAAAATTCTTGGTGGAAAAATATAAGACATTCTTAAAAAAAAAAAAAAAAAATAGAAAAAGGGAGAGAGAAGTAGTTTTAAATCTTTCTTCTTTCTAATTAGCCTCTGAGGGATCTGAGCACACACAAAAAAGTTGATTCCCTTTTCTAATAAACTAAGCATTATTTTTACTCTTATTGACTTCTAAACTTAATAAGTAAACCAGACACATTTAGTAGATTATAGAGGTCATTTTCATACCTGTTAAGTGTCATTCTGTTGCACAAAAATTGACTTTCCTAGATCTTATTTTACAGTCCTTTATGTTTACATTAACAGAAAGACCAGGTTAAATTATGTATTTTACTGTTTTCCCCAATTGCCAAAACAAGACAGACCTCTGCTAAAAGCAGATATATAATAAAAATATGCAATATCAATGTGTTATCTTTCTTAGAATGTTTCCTTAGACTCACTTCTCATGGATCCTGCAAAATTTTTTACATGAATGGACTCTCACCACTGTTCATTGACATAATCATAACTCAAAATTATTTTATGTTCATGTCTTGTGTTTGAAATATTAATCTTGTTCCAGCTGCATTTCACGTGTTTAGGCTGATTCAAGCCAGGATGTTTTTGCACGTGTAAGATTCAGCTGCATAACAGGCAGTTTATTAGCAAGTGGCATAGAACCATAGAAGTGGAAGAGAACAATTCCTGGACAATATTATCCATTGCCTCCTAAGACAGGTTCTAAGAACTGGATGTGGACTGTATACAAACACCGCCAAAATCAAATGGATGTGGTCTCCTCCAGGTTTGGTGGCAGTTTTGCCTAATGGGAAGGGAGAACAGTAATTACTGTTTGTGCACAAATACTAGGAAACCTAGATTAACTTTCTACCAGGGGTTTTTATTAAATGTTAGGAACAGTAAACTTTTCCTCTCCCTGGATTCTTAGGCATAGTGTATTTTTTCTTTTTATTATTATTATATTTGATTTTTCTAGAATATTAATCCAATTATTTTTCCCTTTTCCCTTCAACCATTCTTTATATTTTTCTCAGTCTCCTGTTCCTCCACCCATCCTTCAATAAAATGCATATAAGGATTTTCTTCAGCAGACCAAGGAAGGAATTAAATTGCTGTGCAAATCACTGAAGCATCACACGAAGAGCCACAGTTACCACCTCCTTTGGGGAGTGAGAGGGGAGGAGGCAGAAAGGTTTTGTGTATTTTATAACAAAGCCTATTTCTGAAATCATAACAAATTCTCTTTGTTACGAGACCAACAGGTCTGAGGACAGTCTTTCCACTTAAAAAACTCTCAAAAACACAGAATTCAATAGCTGGGTTTTTTTTCAGTTTTAAGCCTTTTTGCTTTTTTCCCTTTTTCTTTTCTTTTTTTTTCCTCAACAATTTATTCTGTTTTTATTTCTGGAAGAAGGTTGAGCATAAATAAATCAGTCTTTCAACTTAGACCTTTATAAAATTGGCATGTATCTCTCTCTGACATATTCTCAGAGGTACTTGAAACTCATGCTAAATTTCTTTTACAAATAGTAAAGATTTTGGGCAGTTGATTTTTGCTTTGTTTTGCTTTGCTTTGGTTTATTTGGGGGCCAGGTTGGGGAAGGCTGGTTTTAGTTTTTTTATAAATATTTTTAATTTTTTTATTACTATTAATTAAAAAGTAAAAGTATAAGCATCCCTTTGAGGGTTGGTTAGAAATAGAGGGGAGAGGAAGGGGAAGTAGGTAGTGAAGAAAATTAAATTATTCAGTCTCAAAATGCCCTGGAAATTGTCTGAAAATAAGAAAAGGCCTGGAAAGAAGATACAATCCAATAGGCTTCATAGATAGGTAGCTCCCTTCCTGTGTTCCTATAGGAGACATTGGACTTTATTGTTTCCAAATTCCCTGAGGGGAATTAGAGCCAGATGACTGCTGGCATTTTGTTCAGCAAAAAATGAAGCAAAAATAGAAGAGTTGTGAAAGTTAATTTATGGCAAATATTTATGAAACTTTATTTACTACCCTTGGTGCTTATTTTGTTTTGCTAATTGTAGATGGAAGGACTTATTCTTTTTGACTCATTACTGGTGTCAGTCAAGAGGAACTGTTGCATCAGCAGATTAAACGTGCCATAAAAGTGAAATGAGTGAAAAATCTGGGCAGCATGAAGCTGGACAAAAACAAGGAGCATGGGACTGCTCATGAATATCCACCTGAAACCCATGGGTTGATCGTTCTGTAAAATTTCAATTTCATTTATTTCTGTGATTCCTAAACTTTTAACCCATTTACTTCCATGCAATTTTTTACATTTGTCAGTAATAGGTAATGCATAGCTGATAGCTCATCTTAATATATTAACTAGAATAATTATCATCAGCTGAATGATGATAATAGCTGAATATATAGCTGAATCACTGATAATATCACCAATCAGATTTAGTTTAGATTTTTTAGTGTTACATTCAAATATTAATTAAAGGTGGCCTCTACCATAATGCAATTGTCTTCTTTCAGAAATCTTCATCCCTTCATGTCTTTGCATCCATGCCTGCTACTGGAAATTTTCGTTGCTAGCAGTTTGGATGCCTGTCTCAGTATTGAGGTGTCTTTATAAATTGTCCTCTGATGTCATGTGAAAGTGATTTCTGAAATCCGTTCTGACTTTAAATACTATACAACTAATGAGTACTCCGAGATTATACTGTATGTTGTCTTCACCTAGTCTAATCTAGTCTAGCCTAGACTATATTAGATGTCTTTCAAAACAGAATCAGTCAATTTCACTTGTAAGTTGCACCTGATTTCAAAAAAACAAAGATTAAACTAATTCTGGAAGTGGAAATGTATGCTCCCTCTTTTTCTACCTATGTGTGGTGAGGAACGATTTTAAAGAACAATTTTGTAGTATTCTTCGAGTATTCCACAAAACTTTATTTGCGTATATACTTAGATAGAATTATAATTTGTGTTTCTAATTGTGTAATTATTTTCAAGTTCTTTGATGTGCGTCACCAGCACAGGGTATATCATAGAATCATAGATTATATGATAACATGATATCTATGTATGTCATAGAATCATAGATCAATATCAGTGATATCAATAATTGAACAAAATAAAGGTCCACAATGTTCACAATACAAGGCCTGTTCCCTAAAGTTTCTACTAAACTTTTGAACACTGACCTCTTTATTCATTTGCAAGCTGACAAGTTTAGTCTCATATTATTAATCACATGCAGAAATATTTTGGACACAAATACATAATTAATGGCAATTGTACAAGGTGAGAAATAAACATATGTTGATTCTTTGGGTTAATGGTGAAGAATATTAGGCAAATTTTGAGGGATTGAGAAACATTTAGAGTGGAAGGCATATTTGCACCGATGGAAGATCCTCCATAGAAAAGGAACCCTCCAAGCCAAAAATAGTTAATGCTTTTCTTGTGAAGGCAGGGTGAGTATACAGAATCTTGATAAAAATGTAGCTAAATAGGTAAGATAACACATCAAGAGGTAAATTAACAAGTAAATTTCATATACTTACTAGATTAACAAACCGTCAGGTTTGTGCAAATGGAAGAGTAGGTTTGGATGACATGATGAAAGAGGAACTAGAACAGGTTTTAAGTCACACAATAATCTATTTAAAATACCAGCACATTGTAGAACAGGTAACACTTATTAATGTCTCTGTATTTTTTTTTTTAGCATGGCATCAGTATTTCTCATATTGCCCACATGCAAAAAGAGCTAGGAAAACATTTGTGTCTCTCTTATTAAACATTTATCAACATTTCTGTGGGGAAGTAGAACAGAACATAATATGCTGCATGTACTTTTATACCCTGGTGGATCTTATTTACTGACTAAGTAAATTCTGTGATGGTAAAAATCGGGTTTTCAGTGCACAGTTAGACCTGAGTTAGACCTTGCTAAATCAGTGGAAAATTCTAAAATACTTTCTTGTTACTTGGTTTAAACTCTTCTGCAATTAGGAAAGCACAGGATCAAGGATCTCACAGTCACTGTTTACTTTTCTAGAACAAATTTATTTGACTGCCGGATCTTAATAGATGAGTTGCTGCTTTCCCTTGCAGCCTAGTTGCAGATCCCTTGTCCTCTGATTATCCACATAGTAACCTGCTTCTGTTTGGCTGCCAGGGTCCCCTCTGGAATAAGCCAGCATGTTCATTTCACAATATAGATAGACGTGTTCAAAGAGCCTCTCCAGCTGAACAGTCTGCATGAGGACTGCACTATGTTTGGCTCCCTTCACACAGGAGTCCTCCAGCTCTGTCCCAGAAGGACATGGATACTGAAATATTCGATATCTTTTCCTAGCATAAGAAGGTAATGAACCACACCTTCAACATCACACTATAAAACATCAATGAAGCCAATGCAAGAGTGCCATCTCATTGCCCTGAGGGCTTTGAACTGAATCATATATTAGAAAAAAAAAAAAATATTCATTTCAGTTAGGCTACTAACCTTTAGTATGAAGCCAAAAGCTCAGATGAAAGTGTTAAAGTATAGGGGGTATCTTTGCTCCGTGGAAACCTGATCTTGCCATCAGTGCAGCACATGCCATTTCAACAGGACAGTGTTTTCCCATTGGTGGAGCCCATGAGACAATAAAGATTGAGCCTGCCTGCCATTACATGCCCTCACAGAGCCTTGAAAAATGAAATTCCAGTAGTAACTGAACTTTTGCAATAGGAGTCTGGCTATAACTAAAATAAAGATGTCTCTGAAAAATAACAATAAAAATAGCAATAACAACAATAATAACAATGACAAACAACCCTACACACCATGATATAAATGTAGATAATACCTTCATACAAATACATGAAGATGTTAATTCCGAACTAGTGTTTCAAGTTTTTATAAGAACAAATAACAAAAAAAAAAAAAAAAAAAAA
>VWYO01026411.1:580272-594415 GCA_013400275.1 Rhadina sibilatrix | reverse complement strand
TTTTTTTAATGTAAGGATTGATGTGAGAATCTCATGCCAACACTGTAGAACTAACAAAAGATGATTTCAGGTAGAATTATGTCACAGCCTAGTTGATTTTCCTATCACGACTACAATATCTCTGGCTTTCCCAGCATCTTTTTTCTCTTTTATGCTACCAGTCACTGAATACCTCAGCCATGCCCCTTGTGCAGTGGCACAGAAAATGCTATAAAAGTCTGTGAGAAATATATAGGTGGATAGGTCAGCTTATATAACTGTATTGACTGGTTTAATAGGAGACAAAAAACAAATCTAAGCGTTGAGCTCCAACTTTTTCATCATTGTAGGCATTTGGAGAGGAATAAGAATAGAGGTAGATGATCTTGTATCTTTCTTCTTAGCTGCGCTTTCCCCCCAGACTAAAAGTGTATGAACTCTGCACTTTCAGAGATGCACTGAATAGTTTGGATTGGAAGGAACCTTAAAGTTCATCTAGTTCCAAAACCTCTGCCATGGGCAGAGACACCTCCCACTAGACCAGCTTGTTCCAACTGAGCAAACTGAGTAATTCTAGAGAGGAGACTGACACTGAGCAGACAGTGCAATTGCACAAGTCACATTTCCTTATGAAATACATGGCACAGTAACAAATACTTGATAGTTTGTCCATCTCCTGTAGATATTCTTATAATTTTTTCATGCTGAGTTCAGAGAATTGATCATTATGAGCTACACTGCACTAAGAGTTAGATTAGGGATGATGGAAAAAAGCCAATTTTATGAGGATGGACAAGGTAAAGTGCCAGGTCCTGCTTTTGGGTCAAAACAACCCCAGGCAGTGCTAAAGGCTGGGGGCAGAGTGGCTGGAAAGCTGCTCAGCAGAAAAGGACCTGGGGATGCTGGTCAACAGTAAAAGAACTTAAGCCAGCATGTGCCCAGGTATCCAAAAAAGCCAATGGCATTCTGGCCTGTATCAGCAATACTGTGGCCAGTAGGACCAGGGCAATGATCACCTCCATGTACTTGATACCTTGAGTTCTGTGTTCAGTTCTGGGCCCCTCACTACAAGAAGAACATTGAGTTGCTGGAGTGTGTCCAGAGAAGGACAATGGAGCTGGGGAAGGGTCTGGAGCACAAGTCTGATGAAGAGTGACTGGGGAAGGTGGGGATGTTCAGCTTGAAGAAAAGGAGGCTCAGGAGGGACCTTATCATTCTCTACAACTGCCTGAAAGAAGGCTGCAGTGAGGTGGAGGTTGGTTTCATGTCCCAGGTAACAAGAGATAGGGCAACAGAAAATGGCCTCAAACTGTGTCAGGGGAGGTTAAGATTGGATATGAGTAGGAAAAGCTTTTTGTTATAAAGCATTAGAACAGAGTGTCCAGGGCAGTGATGGAGTCACCATCCCTTGAAGTGTTAAAAAAATATGTAGATGTAGCACCCAGAGACATTGTTTAATGATAAACATGGTGATAGTTATATGTTGGCAATTGAAATGGTGATCCTAAGTATCTTTTTCAACCTTAGCAATTCTATTGTTTCATATTCTATAAGGAGCCCTTTTTTTTTTTTTTTTTTTTTTTTTACCATTCATTTCCAAGACATTTGCCTTTCTGAGTTTTAAGACAACTTCCAGGTAATATCCTAGTAGGCAAGGAAGAAATCTGAAATAGTGTAGTTGTTTCTACTTCTACTCTTTAGGAATATGCCTTAGTATTGGTTTAGGATGGCTTGGGGTTTTATTTTCTGTCAGCTTTGCATTCTCTTTTTTTGGCAAATATCTGGGAATTTCACAGCTCAGTGCTGATCCTGAAATAGTTCAAACCCACTGCTTTACATGAGTCCTGGTTCCTAATGCAGACCCTACCACTTCTCCCTGAAGTTCTTATGAAATCAGCTTGACTTTTGGCAGGTTTCAGCTGTTGCCAAAGAGTCACTGAGAGCTACTTTCAGTGTGGGGCTGACATCTAACCAAGAGCATTCAGGCAAGCAGTTGATGCAAAGTGGTGTATTTTTGTTATGACAGTGCTTATTTTGCACTGAAAGACTGTAACTAAAGGAGAAAATAAAAATGGAAAAAAGTCAGAAAATCTGAGGTTCTTGCCTGCAAACCGTTCTGTATGTGAGGAGATAGAAGTACATATTATGTTATGTACTTGCCTGAGAGTACAAAGCAATAAGACCTGGACTTCAAAGAGAAATCCAACGAGGATATTTGAGGTCAGCACTAGGTCTACTACTAGAATGCAAAATACTAAAAAAGAGAGAGAAAATAAAGAATGAATCTTGGATCTGACAGTTAGTATCGGAACTTCGTAGTTAAAAAAGAATTAGTATGTTCAATATGTTTAACAAGGAGTATTAGAAACTTTCAAGGGAAAAAAAAGTAATTTGGAAAACTCATGCAGCTACCAGATGCAGAAGCTATTTAAAGTTAACACATATAATTTCCTGTATATGAGAGCTAATCTGTTTTGCAAATAGATGTCCCAAAGGCACGGTACAGCCAATGATCTATAAATGATATTTAATCATTGCAAAGATCATTTATGCAAACACATATGTCCTAAGGGAATTTCATCCTTGGTGCCAAAAGGGAGAGACCTTTATGCAAGAGAAGGACCAGATTCATGTCCATGTTCCCTTCTGAGGAGGAATATCTTGCATCATCATACTTCGGTATCTGGAGGAAGCAACATCATTGTACATGGGAATGCAGCCAAATCCCCAACCCCCAGGTCTATATTAGCCATGGCTCAACAGGACAGCTCTTCCCTGCAGCAGGATGGCCTGTCCTCACAGGTGTATCTTGGGCATATTGATTTATGGCTGTGCAAGCCTTTCCTAGGAAAATAAGGACTGTCCCTTTTCTCTCTTTCCTCAAGCTGTCCCAAAGTCAATGCTATGCTATGGTGATGGAGAGAAAAGCTAATTCATTCTCTTTCATCAAATTTACTATTTCAGATTAAGGCTAACATGAATTCCACTTGACAGCAAGTGTCAGTGGTTGTAGTTTTTCTGGAAATTGGTGAGATTTGGACATCACTCTTCACAGCATCCTCTGGATTAGTTGTCCAGCTAACTCCAGCTAACTCCAGTGAGTTCACTGTGTCCTGCATGAAGAACTGGCTCAAGAGCAAAGTTCATGGGGTTATACTGAATGGGGAAAATATTCAGTTCCTGAACTTGAGGAATAATCAGGCCAAAAGTGAAAATTTATTTTATTCTGCTTGAATCTGTATTGCAGTAGGTAGAGCTTTTCAATTTACTGGTAGCATGGTTTCTGAAATAATGTTCCATTTCTCTACCCAAGCTACTAATAATTTTTTGCATTTGTTTCCAAACATCTTCCTGTATTTTCTATGGTACATTCCTTCAATATGATTTTCACATCCAAAGCACTGGCGTTTTCAGAAATCTGAGTGGTGGAATTTATTTCCCAGGGCTTCAAGAGATATCAAGAGAAATATCTAGAAATAATAATACAGTGTTGTCTTGGGTTGTTTTCATCAGGTTATTGGCTCAGACATAAACACAGATGAGTACTAATCTTTGGTGAACTTTTTTACCTAAGTCCACTGTATCTCATGCTCTCCTGATGGGTAGTTACCACATGTAGTGCCAGTTTATGAATGTTTTGATACAGTGTTCAAACCTAGAGAAAGAAACATGTCTACAAGGAGAAATTAATGAACATATATCTCTTCTTGGGTGTAATATAGACCCTTTTTTATTTTAATGTGAAGCTACTGTCTTCTGATTTTATGCTTAGTGTTGTTATGTCCTCAGTGAAAACATCTTTTCCATATCATCTGCAGTTCTGATTATAAGAATGATTAAGTAGTAGTGAAAAGCGTGCATTATGTATTTTTTAACAAAGATTCCTGCAGTCATACCCTGTCATCTTGCTCTGTGGATGCTGCTTTTATCCCTCTCTTATAAAGGGCATGTGCTCCCTCTGTGTATTATGGATATAATCTAAAGCCCACTGAAATGGAAAAACTTTCACTTGGCTTCACAGAGGTCCTGTATCTATAAAGAGAAAATCAGCTATAAAAGAAAATGGCTTTATATGTTCATTTTTGTGCCGATTTTAAAAGTCCACAGTTCCAGATTGTATCTTCATTTTCAACTGTAGGTGTGAGTTTCAAACTAAAATGATATATGCTACCTTTTTTTAATTACATGGTGAGCCTGTTTGCTATTTCTGGTCTAAGCTAAGAGACATATAATGGAAAGGACTGAAAAAAAAAGCTGTTTACAGAAACAGCTTTGCTAGCCTGGAAACCTTTGTCCATCACTGCATGTTTATTGGTTCAAACTGCTTGGCTCTGTGTTGCTGGGAGTTAGCATCACCAGCAGAAATGAGAGTGTTGGCTGTCATTCAAGATGTACAACAATAGAAGTCAGTCTCCTCTGCATGTTTTAGTCAATAGGGTAGAAAATGCACTAAATTCTGAAGAATTTTGCCCTATAAGTTCTACCATAGACTAGGCCCTCCTGGACAGAGGCTTACCAAACTGCTGTGTTTGGACCTCAGTTCACTTATAGCTTTCATATTCTCCAGACCTCAGCAGGTTCCAGGAACCGTCTCTACCTGAGCTGCAGCCTGTTTTGGGTAGACAGCTGGGGTGCTATCTCTGCATGGACTGGGATGCTGTCCCCCAGCACACAGATTTCTCATGTCTGTACAGTTTTATTGAATCTCCAGTTCTCTGGAAGCTTTGGTTTTACACTTCAGCTCTGAATGAGTGGAATGGAAAGGACAAAAATATTTTGCAAAGTTTTCAGAAAAAAACCCCTTCTTTCCTTTAAACCTATCAGAAAAGATGTATAGATATGGACAAAAATAATAACTCCTTGCCTGCAGTTCCGTGCCTTAATTTCCTTACTGCTGTGAAGTTTTCAGTGGCTGTGACCACAATTCAACAAGCAATCTCTAATACTGCCTTATGCAAGTGTCTATTTCTCTAAATCATGGATGCTATATGCTTTCTTTTTTTTTCTCAGCTAATCTAATAATGAAATAAAAGCCTAATCTGTAAAATCATACTTCTATCACTCTGTCCTACATATTTTTTTCATTGGTTCCTGAGAAATTCTGAGCTTTCCTTTTTCACTGCTCAACCTCAGAATTTTTAAGCTCTAGCACAAATATAAAATATATGCTTTATTGGGGGGATTTTTCAAATCTTCAGCCCCTCTATATGTAGTGAGCTCTCATATTTTTACATGGAATTCACCCAATTTGTAGTTCCAGAGTGTTTCTAAGGGATCACTATAGCTTAATACCCTCACATTACTTTTGGACTTCAGACATCACATAGTTATGATGGAAAACAATGGGTTGCTGCAAGGTCTGTTCAGGCACTTAAACCATGAATTTCCCCAAAATATTGGAATCAGAAATATATTTTATAAAAAGTTCTCCACAGTTATGAAACCTAGAATAATACATTTGGAAGGTTTTTGGTTAAAATCAATCTTTAGATGTAGGCAAAAGAAGTTGAATGATTTACAATAGTTTCAGATCTGAGTGACAAACAAAAGGAATGGAAAAAGATTTAAGTGTGATGTCCTGCCAATGATTTTCTAGTTCCCAGCCAGGGGTATAGCTGATGTTTTGTTTTGACTTTAGTGTAGCATTTAGAACAGGTAATAAAAAACCACATAGTTTATTGAAAGCAAAATTTCATCATGATGATATACTATATTACATTTCTTTAATGAAGTTGTATCTCCTCCGACGCTTGCAAATGCCTTCCATACTATCTGCCCTAATTTGTGGTATTAGTAGTTTGTGTAAATTAGCTTTAGAGACTAAAATATAGTATATATTTTTTTCCAGAATAGAACTAACTGTATTGACCTTGGATGGCTTTCAGATTGAAAACATTGATGGCACAGTGCCACAGACAATCATCCTTCTCTAAAGCAAAAGAACACTGGGAAACTTGGAAAAATGCCTTCACAGAAGGAATGCATAAACTTGACTGGTATCTATTGAAGTTTTACCTCTTTTTCACTCCTGTTTTTCAAAAAATATGCAGCCCATAAAAAGAAAATGAAAATTTCTCTTTCTCTGAAATCTACAAGAAAGTTTTAAAAAAATCACCCCACCAGAAAAACAACTTAGAGAAAGGCGGAATGGCAAAAAGGAAAAATGTAAAAGTTTAGATTAAAGTATTAGAAAACCTGGATTTTGATGGGTTCCTGATAATGTTTTGCTCCCTGATTCTCTTGGCCCACTTCCACTGTGTGCTTGAGGACTGCACCTGCAATTTCAGTTATAGTTACAACAGGGGTTCCCGCTCATGGAGGTACAATCCCATTTTAGGGGTACTTTGTAGTTTCATGACTAACAGTGCTGGCACCCCTGTATTGGAGAAACCAATTCACACTACTAGATGTTTTTGTTATCCCATCCACCACCACTGCAGTGCTTTCAATTCCTGGATGTGTCGCACAGCGCTCAGTGCATAGGCAAACTTTGAGCCAAGACCCATCACAATGTCCTGAAGAATGAGTACCCTGAAAAAATAGCTTCTGCTCCCCTACAAAACCTCTGTTATTCAGGTTTTGGCTGAGTAATTGTGGGCTACTCCTTTAGGACACAAGCTTACTGATACTTGGATGAAATCATACATAACAGACTAACAACAAAAGATCAGACAAGTTTGCCTTTCATACTAAAGGATAACAACTATTCTCCTGGGAGCTGCTGGCTGTTCACCTAGTTAGGAGGGAGCTGCATCACCCAAGAAGCCTTTCTTCCTTGTTATATCTTTAACAGAACCTCATCTTACATGTTCCCAGATCTAGTGGTGCATCCTGACTTTGTCTACGCTTCATATCAGGGCAATACCAAATTATCCACCCTTCTGCTTTTCCCCATGCCTCAGCTTCCACGCCAAAGTAGCCCAGACCCAAAAGACTTACAAGAGAATTTTCATCCTCCAGCAATGCTTCAAACTGGACAGCATTCCACTGTCTCCGTGGTCTCCTTGATATAGAGTTACTTTCAGGGAGCTTCAGGAGAAATGAGGTGAAATAGGTCATACTGTGCCTCACCTAACTCTCTGACACAGAGCTGGGACACAGAGAGCTGAAGTCTTGCGTTGGATATCATGACCTTTGGCCATTTCATTGAAGACCTAAGCCAGCTGCTTATCTGCTTAGTTTATACATTATATATAGTTTATGTACAATTAACTGAGTATTTCTTAACAAGAAACGCTGCATTTGCCCTTTGACTGTAAAAGGTCACAGGTCATAAATTTGACTTAAGATAACTAGGATACTCTATCATTAAATCTCATTGAAGATTGATTTCTATTTAATGGAAGTTGTTAGTCAAACTCCTGTGGTTTGGCAGGACTGGGGTTTTGTTTGCTTGTTTATTTTTTTGTTGTTGATTGTTGTTGTGTTATGGTTTTTATTTCATCAGAAAACCTACTGCCAAGAATGATTCATTTATCATGAGATCTTTAGAGCAGCAGTGTCTCATTTCTACTCCTTGCCAATCTGCATAAGTAATCTTGCAACTCACTTGGAGCATGAATCAGTGGGCAATAGGCACTGTAGTGATGCTGTGAGGAAAAAGAAAAAAGTATTGGGCATGCTCAGTGAATGTTTTTCATGCAACTGTGAGCAGACAAATCAGGCAAGACACTTGATTAAACAGCACAAGTGCATTGCAAAGCAAATTATGATAAATTGCTAGTATTGATTACTTTTAACCAGACGGATGAGATTGTCTGGTGTTTAAATTTAGGAATGCAGCCAAAAGATACCTTGACCTCTCCTCTGCTCTGGGAACCAATGCAAAATTAATTGGAGCTGTCATTCAGGTAGAAGTCACAATTATGTGACAGTTGATTTATTAATTTAAGAGCTAGCTACAAACCAGATGCATTCTTCACTCATACATGATTTTTGCAGTTTAGTTTTTTAATGCAAAAAAACCTCTAAGATGTTGATAGTCCTTGTTTAGTGCCTGCAATATAATACATTTTCATTTGAATTAATGCACTTGTGATCAGCAATGAACTTTTGGCATGGGTTTGTGATCACATTTTCCCTTTTTTTTTAATTCTGTTTTTATTTTGCTAAGTTGCTTGTGCTGTTGAATTCATAAGCATATAACCAACTGGGACTTGGAGTCCTTCCATAGTGTGGCATTTGCAACAGTCATCTAAAATTTTCAAATACAGTATTTTCAGGTACTGTTAATATCACAGATATGTTGCACTCTAAACAAAGCATATACTCCCCTGAATTGTCAGCACCATTGAGCAGCTGTTTCTTTTCTGGTTTTGTCAAAAGAACTGATCTCTTGTGACTGGTGACTAACTGCCTTGTCAGTGTGGACACAGAAACATCAGCGTAGGTGGCAGAGTTTACTCTTACAAATCTATTCCATATGCATGTATGCAAATACACACACCTAAAGTAGTGTTCAAGGGAAAAATTTGTTTTGTTCCAAAGTAATTTCAAGCATTCATAATCAGAATGCAGTGGCTCTGCCTTCAGACCATTTCTGGACATCCACAAACTACATTTTTTCTCCCACGATCATAGAAAAAGAACCTAAAAACCCCCACAATACCAAAATAAATCCAGCATTGAATTAATGGTTGTAGAGAGGATCCCACCGGAAAAATCAGTTCAATAGAAATCTATAACTAAATGTAAAATTCTTGCTAGGAAAAAAACTCTAAACAACCAACCATGTAAAAAGAACATTAAAAAAATTGTAAATATTTTCTACCTTCTTTTTCTCACCTCAGTCTTGTACTATAATATATAAACATTGAATCATAGAACCATAATGGAAAAGACCTTTTAGGTCATCACCAACCATTAACCCAGCTCTGCCAAGCCCACCACTAAACCGTGTCCCCAAGCGCTGTATCAGCACCTCTTTAAATAGTCCACGGATGGTGACTTCACCACTTCCTCGGGCTTCCAGTGTTTGACCCTTCCCATTATGAAATTTTTCCTAACATGCAATCTAAATCTCTCCTGTGCAATGTGAGGCTGTTCCCTCTTGTCATGTCACTTGTTAGCCGGGAGGAGAGACCAATCCCCACCTGGCTACAACCTCCTTTCAGGTTATAGAGGGAGATGAGGTCTCCCCTCAGCCTCCTTTTCTCCAGGCTAAACAAACCCAGATCCCTAAGCTGCTCCATAATGTGTCTCTTTACATAATTTAATACCTGAACAGTAAAAAAACAAAAACAAAAACAAAAACAAAAACAAAAACAAAAACAAAAAAACCCACAAACAAAAACAAAACCTAATGAAAATAATGCTACTAGTAGAAACCTACTCAATTTCTGCCCCTTTTTTTGACTGTACTTCCCCTATTAATATGCATCACACTTGCATGCGCAAAGAAATAATTCAGATTTTCAAAAGAAACCTTCTGACCTTTTAATATGGGGGTGGTGTTGAGTGTGGATTTTTTTTTTTTCTTAGTCTTTTTTACCCACTTCTTTCCCCTGCTCCCTTATTTTCTTCTCACTTGTTTGCCTACTGAAGGTAGAGCTTGGCAATTATATGGCTAGAAGTTGTAGTAATGCAGTACTCAGTAATGCAGGTCTACTGATAATTTTAAGGTTCAATCTCTTGAGAATTGTCAGAGTTAGAAATACATTTTCTGAGCTGGGAATTTCAGCATTTCAGCACATGAAGTGCTATGCAACATTTATTTAGAAACCTGGCAGATGATGAAATATTGAACCTTAAAACAGTAGTGACATCTTGATTTATATTAGAAAGGACTGATCCTTCTCTGTTTCTAATTCCTCACCAGCATCTTTCTGTTGATTTCTGTATTTACACCAGAAAGATAGACTAAAATCTGGCATAAATGGTTTTAAATGTTTTCTACAGGTTTAAAAAAAAAATAAAAAGCTTTTTTTTTATTATTTTCTCATGGAGAGTCTAGTTAGAGGCAGGATATCAAGGTAGGCTGGATTTTATAGGCATACAAATATAAATTATTTTTCCAATACCTTTTTTAAAGACTCAATAAAAATATTATAAACCAGATTTTATATAAAATGTGAAGCTTAAGCAAATTGCAGGATGGCATTATAAAACTTTTTACTGGAAGAATTTTGGTCTGGACAGCATAATTCGTTGGACTATTTCAAATTTGCTGTAATGAAAATTTTATGTCGTCACATAACATTTTCTTCTGTATAAAGAGACAGATCTGTTAAAACAGTTTAAGGTATTCTAGCTTACAAGCTACCCTTGTAAAAGGAATATAGGCCCTATATATCTGTAGTGAGTGTGATATCATTTTATTATTTTGTATCTAGTAATTTTGTGAGGGTTTCAGCCTTAGATCAAGGCAAAAATTCACTGTTTAGAAGATTTTTTTCCTAAATTCCTATATCCCAAGATACTTTTTATCTACTTTGAAGACTGAATACACATATTCCCAGATTTCTCTATTTGCAAGTGTAATGGAAAAAAAAAAAATCAGATATGACAACAAAAGGGGGGAAAAACTGCTTAAACACTGTCCTCCAGTTCACTTCCACATCGTTTGATGTAGAGTTAATTTTATGTTTTCATTTATTGGACATGTGACTTCACCTTCATAGACTGTTTTCCTTCCCATCTAAGTCTCTTCAATCTGTCCAAGTGTTCATAGGGCTCATTGTCTGTTGGGAGCTTTACCACCAAGATTAATAAAAACAATTGTTCACATTGTCTCTATGAATGTGAAATAATGAGCAAGATTACAGCCTGTGTAGCAAGATAAAATTTATTGTAGTAGGGCCAAACTCATTTATGGTGAATTTCTCATATCTTGGCTTGAGTAAATGCTTTTCAAAAAGAGCAATGATTTCCTATTGATTCACTGTTTGCAAACATAATTACAGTAGTAAATAGGAAGAATCTGATACCAAAGAAATGGTTCTGATAACTCTGAGGGAAAGATATATAAGATGATCTAAATGCATTGTTAAAAGCAGAGATGTGTATCAGAGTTCCCATTTCAGTAATGTTAACATTAATGGACTGCAGTAAATGCACTCTTATTTGGCCAAATGGACAAGTGGATACATTTCTGGCCTTTCATACTGAGTTTGAGTCTGTCAACTCAGACTCAGACTATCAAAATATAGATATCTTTTATGAATCCAGATCATCTTTGATAGCATCTTTTCTGACATCTAAATTTTTGCTGTTTCTGTTATCCTGAAGGTTAAATTATGCCTCCCACCTGCCCTTTTTTGATACTTGTTCATCCTCAAATTTTTTTGTTTTGTTTTGTTTTATGTTGTTTTAAATCATCTTCTTGTGTAGAGAATTGTGTAGCTGATGAGGTCCCGTATGTGTCACCATTTGCAAGCACGTGGTAGAACCAGTCAACGATGTCAGACTCCAGAGCAAGTAACATAATATAGTTTTAATACAGAACTTTGAATCACTTTGTCAAAAATCCATTTGAGAAAGTCAGCCACAGTATGACTTCCAGATAGTTTTGAAATATCAAATCATTTTGACACTCTGTTATGTAAAGCTACAGACAAGGTCCTCTGTCAGTGGCATTTAACAAACATTACAAGGCAGTTCATTCCCTGGAATGATGAAAAGGAAGGGTCATTTGGACCAAAATATCAAAACAGGTCTCATTCATCCAGCATTATAATTGCATGCTTGTGGTCCTTTCTTATAATCTCTTGAGCACAGAGGGGACTCAGAAAAAATAATTGAAATCTGTAGAAGCACAATGCTGAACTGAATAATACTAATATAAAAACATCTAATAAAGGGGAGGGTCAGATCCATTCAAGGAGGCTTTGAACAATTTTAGCAGTGAAAACTCAGTACTCTCTAAGGACAGAGATAATCATCAGAAATGGCAGAGGTCTTGTGAAATGCTTACTTGTTGTATGCATTTCATGTGAATTTGTGCAATTACATGTTATAATATAAGACGAGGTTTCTGCCCTGAGGTCTGTGCCGTCTGCTTTTCCTGTGTTTGTTCATGGAAACATCTGAACTGTCTCCTCCAGCAGCCAATGCCAGGCAAAAGTGTATACAGGCTGACCTTCAGCTGTGCTCCACTCATTATTTCCTCTCCCATTTTTATCCCTGCCATTTGCTGAAGTACCAGATATTATCTGGATGCTCCAGGCAGATTGCAGCCAAAGAGGCTAGGTGAAAATACTGGCAATATTATTGCTCAGAATTGCCATTTTCCATATTTTGGATGAAATGTTGAAAGACAAATGACTGATTTGAAAATATTCCAGTGTTGTTTATGAAACAGGGTCTCAGTATAGGTGCTGCAGTACATGGCACCTCTTGTGGGTTCCACAGTCTTGTATCCCTTTCTCTTCTGAGAGTCTAAGAATGGCTGTCTTTAGGTAAGTGATCAAATTCAGAGAAAATTAGGATGAGCAACCACCATATATTTTTTATTTGATTTGAGCTATTTGAATTTATTGCAATACTCCTGGAGCAAAGGGCTGGCACTTCAGATTTGCCAGAGTCCGATAAATTCTGTCCAGGATCTTTTAGAAATTGTACCCATAGCATTTAATATTAAGTTTATTTATTTAAAGGTAGTTGTTGTTACAAAGGATTTCCGATTTAGCAAGAATGATAAAAATTTTGTTTCATAACACAATGCACATTCTATTAAAACTTCACACTGATCACTAAAGCTTTAACAGCTGCTAGATAAGGATCTTTTTTTAAAGCTTTCATTTTTTTAATGGGAAGTATCATCATGATAAAACCTTGATGTACTAAATTTTTTATAAATAAATTTTTATTCAGTTGCAACTTCCTGATACGACCAAATTAAACACTTGAGCCTTCACAATGATTTTGCTGTAGATTGATAATAATTGATAAGAGTAATATTTAAGAGCTTGAAATTCATTGTTACAATATAAGCTTGAAATACATTGTTAAGTATAAGTAAAATAGAAAATACTTTTAGATATTATATTTAATTTTTTTTATTCTTTTTACTAATTAAAAAAAAAAAAAAAGATTTGAAGCTTATCTGTTTACTTTCAGGGATGAAGGAGATTGTGTGTAAAATTCCTCCAGTAACAACGTGGCCTCTGATCCTGTAGTGTCTCTAAATGCAAGATTTCTAATACTGCAGGGAAATAAGTTAAAAAGAAAACCTCAGGAAAAGGAGATGAAAACCTATGCTGCATGTCTTTATCCTTAATAAATGTACTACTTCAGAGAGTATCTTCTGGGGACCTGCTGACAGTTTTTATGTGAGATAATTGCAGATCAGAATGCATTATGCTGTTAACTTCAGCAGAGGGATTTGCTGTTCATTGATGCAGCTGGTAACACAGTCATAATAAAAGGTGATGCAAAATTTCTCACTTAACCTTTCTAATTATTAGAATCATAGAATCATAAAATGCTTGGGTTGGAAGTGACCTTAAAAATCATCTGGTTCCAATCTTCCTGCCAAGGGTGGTGATGCCATCCACTATTTCAGGTGGTGGTGTTGTTTTTGTTTGTTTGGTTTTGGTTTGTTTTGGTTGGTTTTGGTTTGTTGTTGTTTTGTTTTGTTTTGTTTTTTGTGGGGTTTTTTTAATGCTCTTTGCTTGAATTTCTTCGTGCTGGGCATCTACTATGAACTTTTTATCTGTAGGTATCTCTATTTATCAGGTTCATAAAAAATATTAATGATATATGTGATATCTGTCCCTATTATATCTCAAATTGATATGGTCTTTTCCATATGTAGAGAATATGCAAGACATAGATATAGAGAACTTGCAGGAAAAGACCTGTTTTAGTCTGCAGGACGGGATTTGCCAATCTTTTTCTTATACTTTAGTACGGCAACATGGAAAAGCAATCAAGTCTGGTATGAGTATAGAAGAAGATCTAGAATTGAAGCCAAACACATGTCCCACATGTGTGGTTAGGGTTGGGATAGGATGGCTGACTGAAAGTTATAATTGTAATTCATGGAAGTAGTGATCACTGACAACTGCTGCTGAAGTTAATGGGATTGCTGCCATGAATACATAACACTCTAAACAGAATGGAATATCCTAAACCCAACCAAAATGTAAAGAACATGAATTGCTAAATTGTCTATTTTGATTTTGTGCCTTCTTGTTGTTGCTTCGTTGTTTGGGCTTTTTTTTTT
>VWYO01026411.1:564209-580237 GCA_013400275.1 Rhadina sibilatrix | reverse complement strand
TTTTTTTTTTTTGTGGTTTTTATATGCCACCACTCAAGATGAGCTGGGGAAATATTTTCATTACTGTTCATATTGCTTTCGGCAGCTGCAGTAGTGAACACCGCTGGGAAAGAAATTGCTGTCCTCTAAGCCACTTTGAATAATGTGAAATAAGCAAGATGAATGGCACTTCGAGTCTTTGCTGTGCTGTTTCTGAAGTACAGCTATTTTTCTAACATGTCTGGAATGATTAGGAATGGGGTTGTGGAAAAAAAATGTAATTCTTTCGTTTCTGAGAAGCTGATTTTACTGATTCTTTACATTACACTTCACAACACATTCAGTGGAACTACAGAATGTCAAAGTGAAAATTCTAAAACATCAAAATTTCTTTGACAGGTTCTTTGTCAGCAAAGTGTTAATGCTACATAGGAAATGAAATACTTCTTAAAATATTACACTCTCCACCGAGATGTTGCATCTAACTGAACAGTCCAGATATGTGATGTTTTCCAGGACACTCTAGATGATATTCACAACCAGATGTTCACCTGGCTTTGCTTTGCTTCGCATTTGCTCTCAGAACACGACCAAAAGTTTTCTGGTGTCAGGGAAATCTTAATCCAGTTATGGTAGAAACGTGCTAGAGAACATGCAAAATATTTGCAATCTTTTGTTCATATTCAGCTTTGAATTTGCAACTGCAATGAGAATAGGTGACTAGAAATATGCTTGCACTTGTAATCCATGGGTTTCATATTTTTTCACCTCTGTGACTGAAGAAGTTAAAGGAGTACTCAGAAAAAGTAGAGGCACTTTTTAACGCTCTGTTACCACAGAGCTTATACACATCCTTGTGGTATAACAAGGAGTTGACCCTGAAAATTTGGCACAAGTCCATTGCAACCACTCTGCCTAATGCCACAGAAAAATAGGGAATGATGTATTTTTTATAGAACACTATTCCAGGGTTATATTGATTTAAACTAGAGGAGGTAAAGAGGATGGGAAATGAGACATACTAGTGACTCAGCATTTTAAATAAAGGCCAGAAAGGGAGGAAAGGAAAATAATGAAGTTTTGAGCTACAAGGAAGAAAAGTAGCCAAGGATTTTCCAAAACCTCACCATTAAGACTAGATGGGTTTGCTGGAAATCCCATACAGATCTGTCCATTTATATTTTAACTTGATATTGTCCTTTTCAAAGGACTAGATGAAATTTTGCATTGAGACTTCCCAGGTTAAGCTGATGATTTCAGTTGCAAAAGCTGACTTGGTTAGAGAGAAAATGTTATTATTATTTATTTATATAAAACTATATAACTTGGGGGGAGATAATTTTGTTTCTTGGGGTGGGATAATTTTGTTTCTCTAATGCAATTGCTGCTCAAATCAGAGAAATACATTTTAGTTTTACATGATAATTTTACTGATATTCTGACTGAATTCTGAATATCTATTCTGATATTCTGAGAGTCTGACTGAAACTTCCCTGAAAAATGAAAAGAATCCTTTTAGATTTTTCTGCCATTTTACTATCTAATTTATTAAAACATAATTACAATGTAATTAAGGTTGCTATTTCTTAAGTTATCAGTCTTTAGACTTCAGTGAAAAGAAACACAGGAAAACAAAAACAAAACAGAAAAAAGAAATGAGAAAAAGTTAAGTCTTACATTGTATGTGCATCTATTAATTTATTTGAATATTAATGTTGAGTAGCAAGATTTGTTCAGTGCTTTATTTATCAAACTGGAAAAAAAAAATCCAAGATATAGGGCTTTTGTATGAACTCTGATGTATTCTCTTTTATCTTGCCAGCATATTTGAGACTACCTGCTAACCAATTTTTGAAGGTTTATGGAGAGAAGAGAAAGATAAGTTAGTTAGGTGGGAGGCAAATTTTTCTTTTCTGTAGAACTGTAGGAACCAAGGGGTCAGTGTTCTTTATAAACCAAATATTCTCAAAGTTCTGTTTTGTTCCAGAGGTATTTCCTTAAGTTGAAGAGCTGTATATGTACAATATTTTAAAATCCTGTCTTTCTCCCTTTTCCTTAACCGACATAAGGAACATTTCATCTGTGTTTGGGCACGTGGACTAAATATCAAGGCTGGGGTAGCCTTTGCAAAAGGAAATGTTGACATTTCTAGTCAGTGAAAGAGAAGAAGGATGTTTATTTGCTTTTATCTCCAGTGAAAATCAAGAATGGAAATAAGCAAAATATAAAGACTGTATTTGAAAACTGAATCTTTCATCCACACCTGTATCACAAATAATAGAATCATAGGAAAGTAGATGTTGGAAGGTACCTTAAAGATCATCTGGTTTCAAACACTCTGCCAAGAGCAGGGATGCTTTCCGTTGGATCAGACCCCTATTCAACCTGGTTTTGAACACTTCAAGGATGTGGCACTCCCAGCTTTTCTGGGTAACCTGGGAACATGTAAGGAACTTTTTATTCTCTCTATTGATCTCATGGCAAATTTCACCGAGATTCTCTACAAATGCACACAGTCTTTCTCACTTGCTTTCTTCACGTGGGCTTTATCCAGTGTGTCAGGAGCAAGTGGCTCATACCCCTACAATTGGGTTTCCTGGGGGAAGGTGCAGCTCAGGTGCCAGGAATGGTCCCAATGAGATGGAAATGAATTTGCACAGAGCCCATTGGAGCAGAACATCCTTTACGACTCCAGCTGAAGACCAGTAATCAGCTTGGTTAAATTTAAATTAACTACCCCAGATAAAGGCAGTATTAGAAAACTCTTCTTTGTTCACCTTGATAACAGGGTGTTCAAAAATGTTTGATGTTATAATTCTTATTTTATAGGCATTCACATAGGTTTAAAATTCACAATTTTACAAGATTTATGGTGTTTTATACTTGTGCTTGGGACACATTATCTTTTGAGGCTTTAAGGATATCTCAGTACTTAAGATCACTAAGACAAATTAAGAGAAATTCAAACATCTGAGACATTCACTACTGGTTTATACTTCTAAGAAATTTTTACAGTCTTCACATATTTTAGTACATGTCATGTATCTAACATTTAGAACAATTTCCAAATGCTTCAGAAGTGACACTAGTATGGTATTTTAGGAGAGAATATATGTTAGAATATCTCTACACTGTTAGATTCTAAGAATCTGAAATATTAGTCATGAGATCTTATACAAGTAATTTTAATGCAGAATAGTTTTGAGTAATATTTTAATTGTAAAAAAAAATTCTCAAAAACATTATTTATAGCTAGCTTAGAGCAAGCAGCCCTAAATTACTTCCTGCTATAGAGCAGGAGAAGGATCCTTACAGCTCCGGTTAAAAAATAAAAGGCCTTTTCCACAGCTCCTAGTTTTTTTGAAACCTACCTTTTATGACTAAGGGATTAAAAAGAAAGGCTTCTAGGGTAGGAGCTAGCTTGACTCACAGTCCCTGAGAAATATAGGCACCACTAGAGTATGATTTATCTCTGTCAAAAATACACATCAAAAGCAGGTATGTTTAAAGATACCTGTTTCTTTTCACTGGTATAAGGGGAATCTAGGGCAACTATCAGAAAAGTAGTCACCTACAGTCTAATGGTCCATATGAGAGGAATCCTGGCTCCAGTGAATGTGAAAGCTTTGCTTATCTTGTCCCTGTGGGGCTCCGGGGAGTCCCTATTATGTCTTTCAATATCTAAGGGGGCTTTGTAAGAGAGATGGGTAGGGACTTTTTATCAAAACTTGTACGGACAGGACAAAAGGCACCAATTTTTAAATGAAAGAAGGTAGATATGAGGAAGAAATTATTTTTTTATGATAAGGATTTTGTGACACTGGCACAGGTTGCTCAGAGAAGCTGTGGAGGCCCCATCCTTGGAGGTTTTCAAGGCCAGGTTGGATGAGGCTCTAGAAGGTGTCCTAGACCACATCAGAGGGATTGAACTGGATGATCTTAAGAGTCCTTTGGAGCACAAACCATTCTATGATGCTGTGACTCTGTGATTTAGCTTTTACATCTTTGTGCCTTCAGCCATATGTTGCTATGGTTGGCTGCTTGGACAATAAAGAAGAACAAAAAAATCCTAAACCCCTCAGGAACATTCTTACATCCATGAGCATTATGCCTCTTAGAAAACACTCACATGTAAGGTATTAATTACTAAGCTCTTGGGAAGCTAATAGAGAGTTTCATCTAAAAAAAATCGGTTGGTGGGATTAAACAAGGAAGTTTCCAACTTCGTAACTTGATTGCACTCACTGAAAATATTGACTAGAATCGTTATTCAGAGATACATCATAGAAGTCCAGTTATTCTTAGCTGAGGAATATAACTTTACTGAAGAGAGTGCTACTGTATCACTTTATTATTATTTATTTTTATTTATCATTATTTATCACCATTGAAGTTTTGGCCAGAATAAACATAAAATTTTTTGAAACTCATTGCCATTCTATCAGACATTAGTCAAGATACTTGACAACCTCTGGTAGTTTTTGGTTAGTTTTTAAAACTGGAAGATCTGTGACAAATAGATCTGAAGGCCCAAAAAACTGAAGACATCCCCATGAATTTCAAGTTTGTTTGTCTCACACTACATGTGACACATGAACAAACCAAGGTGACACATTTAGAAACACAAAAGTTTGGAAATAAACTTTAAGGGAAGGATTAACACATAGTGCTGAGTGACTTTCCTCCTTTTTGACACAGATATGCATTGAACTAGAACACAGTATTACTTTTTATTGAATGTGAAAAGTGAGTAACATTAAGCTTCTTTATAGAAGGCGTGAAAAGGTCAGCTGGAAGTTTTATTGATGGTGTTCAAAGGAGAAGTTTGCTTGCTGTAATGCAAAATTAGAACTTATTTGGACAGAGGAAATAGTATTAAAAAAGTAAGTCCTGTTCCGTAAGACAATTACATTCTAATCCCTCTGGGTAATTATGCTACTCTCCAGTGTTCTCTGCCCATGTTTCAGGAGAAAAATCTCTAAGGACGCTTCTTAGATTCAATCTAATACCCAAGCTTCATTTGCTACACACTACTGATTTGGTTTTAAAGGACAATACCTTCCCACAGGTGTCCAGAAACCAAAATAATCCCACATTTACATGCTTATCAATTATTAGCCACTTATTTTTAGTCTTAAACTTCTCTTAGAAATACAAATTTTAAGTGTAGCATTTTATGATTTAACAACTTAGCATCTTGGGGAACTGTACTTTATATTCCATTATAACCTCAGTATAAATATACATCATTAAGCCCATCTGACAATTAGCTTCCAACAGTTGTTCTCTAAAAGGCAGAAGTTTTTCATTGAAAAGAACCATGAGCACTACAAATGTCTGATCTAATGGCCATTACTAATGATTATTAATACAGCTAATAATAATAGTCATGTTTGAAGTGATTTTCAATAAAAGTATTTAATGATTTATGAAATGTTTGTCTCTGTCGAGCTTTGTGAGGCAAGTATATTTAATTATGTATTGTTAAATGATGATTCACATAAGTCAAGAAATGGTTATGGTAATAAAGTGTGACATATGGAGAAATGGAAATGAGGGAAGAAAAGTGATTAAGGCATTGCTGTTGTCATTAAGAGACCAGCAGTCTGTATATGGTTATTGGTGTNAATATAATATATATAATATATATTATATATATTTTGTGTATATATTTATTTGTTTATTTGTTTATTTATAAAGAGAATGAGGATTTTTAACAATACTGAATTCTGATGTTTAATCCAAAAATTAGAAAAAAATTATACTTACTTTTAGAGCATTTTTGTTAGCTTTTTATGAATGATGCACATTGATGATAAAAGGTAATGAATACCTTGATATTAGGTTTTCCACTTAGATTGTAGACAAAGACTTTCACATTGCCCTATGTGTCATGTCAGACTAAGAACCACAAACACATCCAAACTTTTTTTTTACTGAGGCCATGCTGATAAAAAGTATTTGGGTTTTTGAGTATGTAAGAGCACAAACCATTCTATGATGCTGTGACTCTGTGATTTAGCTTTTACATCTTTGTGCCTTCAGCCATATGTTGCTATGGTTGGCTGCTTGGACAATAAAGAAGAACAAAAAAATCCTAAACCCCTCAGGAACATTCTTACATCCATGAGCATTATGCCTCTTAGAAAACACTCACATGTAAGGTATTAATTACTAAGCTCTTGGGAAGCTAATAGAGAGTTTCATCTAAAAAAAATTGGTTGGTGGGATTAAACAAGGAAGTTTCCAACTTCGTAACTTGATTGCACTCACTGAAAATATTGACTAGAATCGTTATTCAGAGATACATCATAGAAGTCCAGTTATTCTTAGCTGAGGAATATAACTTTACTGAANAGTGGGTTTTTTCACAGTTTTTTTCTATTTTTTTTCACAAGTTTTATTTTATTAGAAAAATACTTGGGAAAATGTAAATTTTCTCTCAATTTGGAACTGTCTGTACATAATATGCTGTAGTAACTAGATACAGGCAATACACCTGAACCAGAAAAAGGATTGACACAGCTTAAAGTACTTAATGTACAGTTTGATAGAAAATGTGCACTTGGGACTCCATGTAATTGAAAACCTGAAAACTATTGTTGGTCCAAATATAATTTTCTCTCTTTTTCTAGCTGGGATGCCAGAGGTAGTTTAGCTAGACTAAATGATCCCATGTACCAAAACACTTTTATACACTCTAATTTCACACACCTATCCTACTGCTTCTTCTGGCTGAGCTAGTTCAGAAGCCATTCAGATATCTCTGCCTGGGACTGTGTTGTGACCAGGAGGAAAATGTGACTTTTTTCCCCCTTCTCTATATGGATATACTTCAGAATAACGCTGATTAAACTATTCAGGGTTTCTTCTGAAACCTTGAGAGACTTTAAAGATCAGGCCACACAATCGCAGTTAATTTCAGCATTTTGTACAATTTACACTGATATGATCCTAGCAGGATGAAATTCATAATGAGCCCATATTCCTCTACACAGCAGAGATGCAATTTATGCATTTTCAGTAAATTTTGCACCTTTTCATTATTATTAAATGTGACATTTGAAAAAGCCTGGTGATGCAAAAACTTCCTCTCTCTTCTGAGAAGCTGAGTGGAAGAACAAGTTGGCCTGGGTTATTACTGAAGCTTTCAGCATTAATTTATATCATTTTCAAGTGCTTTTGGGACACTTTTCTAGGCACATAATTCCTGCTTTCTCTACTTGACTCCAGGCTCTCTCTTCTGGTCATGGTGACTGATTTGAAACCACTTAGCTTGTGTTTTATACAAGGGACATCATGTACCCAAGCCGGCTTTCCTGCCATTTAAAGCATTTTCCACCCTTTTCCTACCTAACTTTGTTCCTTTATTTAAAGACAAGCAATTTTCCCCCCACACCCCATTGCAAAATTTGCCTAAAAACATTGAAAAAATCCCCAATACTCTGAGCTTTTTGCATAGATTGAAGTAATGACTTTACAAGTCACGCATGAAGTTTTCTTGAAATATATTGGGTCACAATGGAGAGTTTTTAAAAACATCTTTCATAGGTTAGATTCATATCTAATATGGACGCTGACCTGTTACTGGTTAAAGGAGTTGTGTGATGAGGCTACAACATAATGATTATTTCTTTTAATATGATCAGCAAATATATGCTCTCAATCTCAAAGTGTATTTAAGATACATACTCTATCTGCTTCAGCTGATGTTGCTGTTCTCAAAACTATACTCTTAATAAGGAGTGATTTTCAAATTCCTAGTTGGCATGTATGAAAACGGGTTCATTGATTTCAGGAGAAATAAGGTTGCCAGTGCCAATTGAGCATCCGGCCCATCCAGATATACTATGACATTTAGGAGGAAACAAACACACTCACAAGGCTCTTCAGGCTGTCTTGACAGAGCAGTCAAAAGTTTTATTTGAATTTCTGGGACAGAGAATCAAAATAACAACCACTTTCCTTGTTTTGGAATGAAGTAGAGCTTAAGCTGAACTTCCTGAACAACTATTTCCGAAATATATAGAGTCCAGAGGAAGCCATTAAGTTGATCACAGGGATGCANTTTATTTATCATTATTTATCACCATTGAAGTTTTGGCCAGAATAAACATAAAATTTTTTGAAACTCATTGCCATTCTGTCAGGCATTAGGCAAGATACTTGACAACCTCTGGTAGTTTTTGGTTAGTTTTTAAAACTGGAAGATCTGTGACAAATAGATCTGAAGGCCCAAAAAACTGAAGACATCCCCATGAATTTCAAGTTTGTTTGTCTCACACTACATGTGACACATGAACAAACCAAGGTGACACATTTAGAAACACAAAAGTTTGGAAATAAACTTTAAGGGAAGGATTAACACATAGTGCTGAGTGACTTTCCTCCTTTTTGACACAGATATGCATTGAACTAGAACACAGTATTACTTTTTATTGAATGTGAAAAGTGAGTAACATTAAGCTTCTTTATAGAAGGCGTGAAAAGGTCAGCTGGAAGTTTTATTGATGGTGTTCAAAGGAGAAGTTTGCTTGCTGTAATGCAAAATTAGAACTTATTTGGACAGAGGAAATAGTATTAAAAAAGTAAGTCCTGTTCCGTAAGACAATTACATTCTAATCCCTCTGGGTAATTATGCTACTCTCCAGTGTTCTCTGCCCATGTTTCAGGAGAAAAATCTCTAAGGACGCTTCTTAGATTCAATCTAATACCCAAGCTTCATTTGCTACACACTACTGATTTGGTTTTAAAGGACAATACCTTCCCACAGGTGTCCAGAAACCAAAATAATCCCACATTTACATGCTTATCAATTATTAGCCACTTATTTTCAGTCTTAAACTTCTCTTAGAAATACAAATTTTAAGTGTAGCATTTTATGATTTAACAACTTAGCATCTTGGGGAACTGTACTTTATATTCCATTATAACCTCAGTATAAATATACATCATTAAGCCCATCTGACAATTAGCTTCCAACAGTTGTTCTCTAAAAGGCAGAAGTTTTTCATTGAAAAGAACCATGAGCACTACAAATGTCTGATCTAATGGCCATTACTAATGATTATTAATACAGCTAATAATAATAGTCATGTTTGAAGTGATTTTCAATAAAAGTATTTAATGATTTATGAAATGTTTGTCTCTGTCGAGCTTTGTGAGGCAAGTATATTTAATTATGTATTGTTAAATGATGATTCACATAAGTCAAGAAATGGTTATGGTAATAAAGTGTGACATATGGAGAAATGGAAATGAGGGAAGAAAAGTGATTAAGGCATTGCTGTTGTCATTAAGAGACCAGCAGTCTGTATATGGTTATTGGTGTGAATTTGTGTGCTTAGCTTCATTTTTTCTGCTCTTTTGTTGCAAAATGGAAATCATAATTTACTATATTAGTAGCATATTAATACATGGAGTTATATTGAAGTAAACAGATATGAATATACTTTACTTCACAATCTGCAGAGACCTGTATGAGGAACCTGAGTCCCTTCCTTCAGGGCTCCATTGACAACAGCATGAATTATTTTGTTCTGTTACTTGGGGTTGTCTCTAAAATTTTTTTTTAAACAGTCTCTCATTCTGGAACTTCACCCTGTTTCAGTTTCACTGTCTCTTACTTTCTTACCCAGGCTCAGAAAAGTCTGACTTGTAAGCATGTAAATCTGTTCTTCATGAGTGGAGTACCTTTTGACATTCTGAGATTTGTTAAAACTCAGTTTTCTACCAGCCTCACTGTTTGCTGAACTTGCTGGTCCCACCAGCCACCAATAACTGTTGTCTATGAGTTTTGTGTTTTATCTGCTCCCACACCACTGTCCTCAATAAAACTTGGTCCTTGCTGGGTTTGCTAGCTTTGATTCAGCATTAGATTTCCCCAGAGAAACTCCTCAATGGCAGGCTCAACTCCAGGCTGTTACAGGAAAACAAGTAAACTAAATACTTTAAAACCTGGATTTTGATTATATTATATAATATANTGAAGACAGGCTGAGACAGTTGTGGTTATTCAGTCTGGAAGAGGGAGGGCTCCTGGAAGACCTTAGAGAACCTTCAAGTATATGAACAGGGCTACAAGAGAGCTGGAGGAGGGACTGTTCAGGAGAATATGTAGCGATAAGACAAGGGGAAGTGGCATTAAACTGAAGGGGGCTATATTTAGATTAGATTTTTGGAAGAAATTCTTTGCTGTGAGGTTGATGAGTCACTGGCACAGGCCGCCCAGAGAAGCTGTGGACTCCCCATCTCAGGAGGTGCTCAGGAGCAGGCTGGATGTGTCTTTGGGTAACCTGGTCTGGTGGATGGTTTGTCACTCATGTCAAGAGTTGGAACTAGATGATGTTTAACCCAAACCATTCTATGATTCCAGGAAAATAAAAAAAATAAAGAATAAAATAATTTTAGTCTAACAATGCAGTTTTGGCTGGTGTAATGGATATGAGTTATCTCAACTTTATGCAGGACTGGTAGTACTGTGTCCATTTCCCAACCAAGTCAAATATATGTTTTTACATTTCTTACAACCTTAAACTCTGATATCCTTTGTTGCTGACTGCAATGGTTTGTAAACATAGGTTTTATTTTGCATAAATAGATGGATATAAAGCTGAGTCTTGATTTGTTCTGGATACCTTGAAGTATTGTTGGAGGAAGTAGGGCCAGATTAACAACAACAACAACAGCAACAACAATAATAATACAAAAAAGGAAACAATACTTACATCTCATGTCTGTTTAACCCTTCTCTCACACTACAGCAGGAATGGAAACTCTTTCAGAAATTTCAGTGTTACAATCGACATCCAGGTTCAGTCCTTTGAGCTTGCAGTAGGTGGCTATAAAAAAAAAATTTATGCTCACCTGTCCATCTGCATACAAGCTATGAATTGTTGATAGTGACATCACCCAATACAGGAAAAGCTACCTGGCAAAGAGCATTCAATAAGCTCATGTCACACAGGTTTTTCTTACTGGTATGTGGCCACGTCTGATGTGAGTTTTCTGTTTCAGTTTTGTTTAAAATCCTGTGGCAGAAGTCACTTTTGAACAAGGGCAAATTCAATAGCAAAATTTTATTAATAGGCCTGTGAAAGAAAAGAGGCAGCTAACAACCTTGGAAAATTTATTTAGATGTACTACTGGAAGTAAAGAAAGGAGAGAAAAGAACTGTTGCTTGTTTTAAAGATTTGCAAGAAAAAAATAGATAGAAAGGAGTTATGACTCAGGGCAATGTACTGATATTCAGAATCAAAAACTGAAGTAGCTCATGAAGGAAAAGATCCTGAAAACAGGTCTTTTAGAATTTCAAGGTGTGTTCTTGGTCTATTGACATAATTTTGGTGTTTTTACTGTTATATCTTAAAGCAGAGTTTTAGCTAAGAACCCAATAAAGATTCAGCTCCCAAAATAACTTTCCAGAAGCTTTGCTCTAACAGTAACAATTATCATTCATTCTCACTTAGACCATGTAGGAATAGTTCAGGCGCCCAAGCAAAGGTATGTAATGACATTTTTAAGTATGCTGAGACGTATCCCATTGTGTCTGAGGCATTCACATGGGTTGTCAGACAAAACATAGGATTTAGGGAAGACCTGTTACCCATGGCTTAAGAGACAGCAGGAAGCAGGAGCATTTCGGCTGGCACAAGTATCTGTGTTTGCACAGGCAAATCAGACAAGGCCCTAAATTGCTTTCTTCTTCAGCCCATATTCTCACACATACATGTACATGCATACACAAATCTTTGACTGAAACTGAATAGGTGAGTTGTTTTGAGATGAGCAAACTAGTTGCTGCCACTTACATGGAGACCTGCTAAGTGGTAAAATTATTAAGAACGTGATCAGATGGTGACAAGCAATCAAGGAGGGACATTCAATGAAGCTAGTTCCTCTTTTCAGAAAACATTACCGATCTTCATTTGAGCATGAGTAGCTTCTTTTGGCATGCTCTTAATGAACAGAAATATGAATTGAAATGCGTTAGTCTAAAGAATTATCAGTGTCTTTGTTTCATTTAGATATTTTTACTTTGTATTACAATAGATGAAGGGTGTACATATGATTAGAACCTACATTTAAAAAAATCAGTGGTGACTTCAACCTTCTACTACCAACAGTTATTTTGGGTGGTGTGGCTAAAGAGCTTGCCAGAAAACCAAGTCAAAAAAATCAATGAGTACCTCAGCCTTCTGCAAATTCCAGGTAATCAGGTCTCCCATTTCCTTCTGGGGAAAGCCCACATTTTCTCTAGTCTTAGCCTTGCATACATGCACCTCTCTAGTTCCTTCTATTTATTCCCCATTATGCCTGAATTAACACAAGGATATGTAAGCTGGGACACTGATGAATTCAAGCTACTGGTTGGAGAGGCTGTCTTGTGCTGCTCTTCAGGCGCTCCCCCTGCAACTTATTTATGCTTTAAATCAGTGATATCCACATGAGAATTACTGCTCTTAAAGTGCTTCTGTAGTCACTAGTCATTATTTGTCTTGTAGAGCTTTTAGAAGAATAATTTTCCTTTATTTTTTTGGTTCAGTTTTTTGGAACTCATGCCATATTGGATTGGGCACAATACAGATTTCATCCCAGCCAATATATTTCAGTAATTCCAAAGAATTTCATATGAAAATGTTACACTCAAAGTCTTGTTTACAGGAAAAGAATAAGCTTACTTTCTGTATAGATATATATAAACAAACCTAAGAATTTGTTGCTTGTGTAAATGAAATCCCAACAGTCAAATCCGGCAATTGTTACTTATTGAAATCTAAAAAAATAGAGAATAAAAGGGATTATGCAATTAAAACTATTATACATGCATTCCTGTATCCCTTGTCCTGGTGTCGTGCTTGCCCTTCCCCTGCTCCTCTGGGTCCCAGGTTTAGCAGTTTCATTCTATTGCTTGTTGCTTGGGAAGGTGTTCCAGAAAATAGCATATGGAGTCCACCAGTGTTCATGCTCATGGTTTTCCCATCCTTGCCCTAGTAACCATCTGGTGCCCAAGTTCAGGTTTACCTAATATGCTTTTACGTCTACACCTTCATCTGCAGCTCCACATTACATCCAGATTTTCTGTGTTCTGGTCCCTATGTCAGATATAACTTCTTTGTCTCTGTTATCCCTTAACCCAGTTTTGTCCAGCTCCAGGCCTTTATTTCTTTAACTGTCCTGGGTGAGCTGCCTCTACTGCCAGCCTGTGCCCCATCAATCATCCCCTTCCTGTGCCCTTCTGTGCAATGTTCTGTGTCTCCCCTGCCCAAGGACCCTGCTGTCCTATCAGGCTTTTATCTGTCCACACTACATCCTTGTCTAAGAGCTGTAAATCAGAATCATGAGATCATAGAATGTTTTCAGTTGGGAGGGACCTTAAAGATTATCTGGTTCCAATCCCCCAGCCATGAGCAGAGACACCTTCCACTAGACCTGGTTGCTCAAAATTCCATCTAATGTGGTCTTGAAATATTTCATTTTACATGGAATAACAGATTGCTATTTTATTGTTAACAATCAACAGATTGTTATAGTCCTACCGTATAAGGATAAAGAAAAGTGTTACAAATTATATACAAACAGACACCTGCCGTCAACAGAAATTGCTGTCACAGATAAACCAAGTAGAGAAAACTTCCAGAAGTTTGGCAAAGGTTCAATCTGAAGAACCTAAGAAATTTCAGTCCTGAGGCCTTGCAAACTCGGCCGAAATCTTATGAACAATGAAACTTCTGGAATACAGGAGTGAAGGATTCCAAGAACTATCAACATCTGTTTTCTATAATTGATTTATATAGAAATATCTCTGCTTCTAATTAACTAAAAATTAACTGAACCACCCAGATCATAAAATTTCATGTCATATGAGGAAGAAAAAACCTCTAGTGAATAGATAATGGAATACAGTTTTGATATTGTACTATGTACTTTTTTAAAAAGTCTATTATGTAGCTCTGGATGAGTCAGATCCTTAATTTTAACATCTGTGAAATCTGGAAGTGCAACAGATGTGAGGCTGTGATAACTGCCTGTTCCCAGTTCCAAGAATCAAGCTGAGTGTGTATTCCCTACAGGCACTCGTGCAAACACATATATACAATACACATGTAAATACACCCATGACCAGGCACACAGGTAACACTCAGCACTCACAACGACAGCCTCATCCTGTTCCTTGCAGAGACACCTCAGAGTGAAGGTTCAGAGTGAAGGTGTGTTAGAGAGAAATACATATATAGACAGGCTTTCCTGTGATGTGGTGACACTCAGGAGCTGGGCTCAGCTCACCTGTCAGCCCCATAGCTTCCCCTAGGTCCAGACTCCCCTTTTTCTGGCACCTAAATGTATAGATATTTGAGGATGTAGTCTTACCCCAGCTGCTGGTAGAATCCTTCCATTCACACTTTATAATTATTAATAGGAAAAAAATTACGTTGTTATCACACCTTTTGCCCTCACCTAAGGTCCCAACTGTATCAATAGTTCTATAATATTATGTATGAGTAGTTGCCTTCAGATTTATTATTTGTCTTGCAATATAGAAATATATACATGTCTGAGTCTTTCATTTGTTATCAGTGTTTCAATCTCAGACTCCAGCAGAGCTGAAGTGAGATGCCTGTTAATAGGATGCAGGTAAACTCAGATGTTGAGCAGTTGGATCAGGTTGGGTTAGGGTGGGTGAATGTCAGGAGGTGAAGACCTGGGCAGTAAAAAACAAAAATGGGTAAAGAAAAAAAAAAAAAATTGATATCAGGTGTAGATGTTGGTGGATAATATATAATAGCAGTTGTTAGGTTAAAAGTCTTGTTATCCACTATATCAGCTGGCATCATTCTTTTGAGATGGCAAATATGCATCCAATAAATAAAATGCTAGAAGGATCCATTTTATTTAACATTTAATACATTGTCATTAAATACAAGTCATTAAAGACCTGACAGCAAGATATAAAATTGCCCTTAAAAATCTATGCTTCTACCATTAAAGAAGTGTATATTATAATATTTCTAGAGACTCAGAAGAAAGCTGAAAATAGATTATAATTTCTTAGTTAGGTTTATTTACAGTTGATGTATTAAATATGTGTAAGCTTGTGTGTAACAAAGTAGTTGCCCACTTAATTGCTTCTGATTATAAGGCCAGGTATACATTTTATCAGAATTTGTTTCTACCACCCATGGTCTTTGAATTCCTCATATTAGAGAATATTAATCGCAGCAAAAGTGGTTGACCTGAACCTGAAGATATAGAAAACACACTTGTCAAATGAATTAATCTCACACTGACCAAACCTTCCTTCCCTCACTATTTTTCATTATAACTCACTTTAGATCTTTGTCACCCACCTAAATCTTAGTGTACTACAATATCAGACCCTTGATCTACAGGATCAGAAGAAACATAAAAGGTTTGACCTATCCAATCCCAATTTTTGTGTTGGGTTTTTTAAAATTTTCTTATTTTGACTGTCATATTAATCACCTGACAAAGAGCATTTCTTAACTTTAAAAGGAATGGTGTCCATTTTCTTCAGTTCAATAATCTGAAACTGCCAACAGTGATTGGTTCATCTCACTGTGAATAAACTCAATTGTATTTGTCATTTCTGAGCTTCCTGATGGTTTCTCTCCTAAGTAAAGTGCAATCTTTTGTGATAGAGGAAATATTGTGTATTTAACTGTATATTGGGCTTTGCAGTTCACTTTTCATGAGTGTACTGGTTATTGACGTGTTTCTCATGAATGAGGAAGAGTGTTTGTGTTCATTAATGATTCCAGAAAGAGAGAACAATACCTTATGCAACACCTTTCACATGAATGCTGTTTATTAGTTCTGCCAAATTTATTTCTATATCCTTAATTATTGATCAGAACTCTATTTTGCTAGGTGGCTAGAGGTGCAGGGAAAAATATGCTTTTTCCTGAAGATTTTCAGGTTTTTTTCAGCTTAACTCTTCTCAGCTTCTCCTTCCACAACATCCAATTAAATAAGATAGCAACCCAGTAGAGGAGTTGTTTTTTTTGGTGTTTTTTTTGGTTTTTTTTTTT
>VWYO01026411.1:485815-564104 GCA_013400275.1 Rhadina sibilatrix | reverse complement strand
TTGTTTGGTTTTTTTTTTTCTTTAAAGTTAAAATTGCTAGAAGTTTAGGAAAGATATATGGGTAAAGCTGTTGGCATATACAAATATACAAGTTTCTTTCCTAGTCAGAGCTGGATGCTTCAACTTCGAAACAATGAGAAATGTCAGATGTCCATCAAGTTTTGAAGGACATGTTCTGATTCTGAAATAGAGCCTCTGCCAAGATTTTGCTGACAAGTGAATGCCTTAAGTTAGTATCTTTGGTTTAACACAGTTATTTACCATCTGCTTGGTTCTCAGTGACCAAATAACAGCAGCTTCAATTGTGTTTGTCTCAATAACAGAGCTTGAAATAATAACAATAATAATTTAAAAAAAAAAAAAAATCCCCCAGCAACAGAGAGTTAGAAGAGAGAGAAATGATCACTGGAGGCCTAGTTTGTTTTACTGTGCAAATATGTTGAATGTAGCAGCTAAATGACCAGGATAGACCAGCATATAATACAAATGTATTTCAGGCTAGATCCTGGATATATTAGAATAATGTTTATTTTTTTATGCCAAACTTACTTCAGAACCATGACATAGATTGAAACATCATGACATACGCTATTTTTTTAAGTTCCACTTGCCATCTGTCATGCATATTTTAAAGAAAACAGCAACAGGTAAAACCTTAAAAGAGATTAGAAGGGCCCTGAAAGAACGACATCCCTTAGGTTGAAGTTTACCTGACGGATTATGACACAGGTGATGGAAGGGATGCAACATCCCTTACTGCAGCTGGAGAATCCAATCTTCCAGAGAATCATAGACATAATGACATCATCAGTAGCACATCTTTCACTGTCTCAAGAACGAGTGTTTTTAGAAATAGAAGTAAATATGGCATTCTCCAACAGAGAATTTGTAGTGTAGGATTATTGGTACCTATGTGATCAAAATGCAAAGAAACAAAATGCAAAACCTTATTTAATTTGGGGTAAAATGTCTCTTGTATATGAGTATTTCAAAACAAAACTGAAGATGTTTGAAGGTCTTATACCATCATAAATTGCCCAGAGAAGCTGTGGCTGCTGCATCCCTACAAGTACTCAAGGCCAGGTTGGATGGGGCTTTGAGCAACCTGGTCTAGTGGAAGGTGTCTCTGACCATGAAGGTTTGGAACCAGATGATCTTTAAGATCCCCTCCAGCCCTAGCTTTTCTGTGATCCTATGATCCTTTTCATTTAATGTAAATATATAAGCTACTCTTTCTTAGACTCATTTATGGTTTTCCCAAAAAAGGATAGCTTGTGGAAAAACAATATTACTTAAAAATCCCTAAGGTCATAGTCACCAGCTGTAAAATATGCAAAAGAAGAGACTAGGAGTAAGAGAGCTGCATATATCAGTATTCTCTCCAGCATTCAGACAAAGCAAGCAAAGCTAAATAATTCAGTGAACTTCTTTCACCAGCTACTGTAGTCACATACAGATTGTTATCTCAAAGGGAACAACATGGGGTGGAGGGAAAGAGGGGTGAAATGTTAAATACATACTTTAGTGTATTGATATGGATAAAAAAAGATGTGACAGGCCTAGTATGCAAGGTCAGAAATGATGTAAAAAGAACACCCCCAAGGAGACTGCTGAGCCTGACTCTAGCCAGTCACCTGTTCAGAAATGCTGCTGGGTATTTTGTTTTTAAAATAGCTGAGATAATAAACAGCATCATGTCCCAAAGATGAGTTGTGACACATTGATGCTGAGAACAAATAGAATTTCAAATTCTGAGGCTACAGTTGTATTTCTGATGAGATTAACGATAGCTAAGAAATGATAACAAAAATAATCTAGGAGTCTGACTGATAAAAGTTTTGTCTGTTTCTATTATATGTTTAGTTCAGTTAGCACTGCTGGCAATCAGCTCTTTTGACCCTGCTGAGATATTTGCAGGCTGAGCTCAAAAGAAGAAACATCTGCTGATTTGATCAGAAGAGCATATGGTTAGAAAATTAAGATGTGGAACTGTAAAGTAGTAATAGCAAAGAAAAAAGATTGTGGTTTTAGTCAGAAATGAAAAGTTTACAAGGTCCTGCAGGAGAAGGGAAAAATGCAATCTTTTTTTCTTTTTTTTGGCAGAGATTGAACCACAAAGCAGATTCTCTACTAAAAATGTTTCACATATGTAATAGTTTCAGCAATTTTCTCTTCTGTTCCTGCAAGTGAAGCTTGTCTTTTCATGAAAAACTCCTTCAGTGTCCCTCTTACAAGAAATAGAATATCTGTAGGATAAAGGCTTCAATGTAAGCAATTCTTTACAAAAGGCTATTGAATAACCAGATTATATTGTGGTGTTTAAATGAAGGCAAAAATATGGGGAGATAGTAAATGGATTTTCAATCTAATATCAGTTCATCTATTAACTATTTTCAAAAAACTTATGTATCTATTTTCATATTAACCCATATAAACTATTTTCAGAAAGTATATTCTCTCTGTGCTTACACACAGAAGCTTCTGAGATGAGAGAATGATGAAAGGCCTACTAAAAATCAGCTGTTTTAATCTGAAAAAGAAGAAGAGAGTTATTTAAAATGAAGAGGTTATTGTACAATAAATTCTGTTTCAGAAACTCAGAGGAAATAGTTGCTTCTTCTGTCTATGTATGTCAAGCATGTTCCTTCGGGTTTTCTCTTGATTCACTTTCATGTAACTTTATTCAGAAGCAGATTCATAGTGTAGGTTTAGTATTGTCATTTTTGGATAAAAATCCTTAATTGGTGGTTTGTGAAATTATTTTTTACCCTGTAAAAAAATTTTTTTTTTTTTTTGCAATATCTTTGCCTTCAATATTTATTGCCATGATTTCAAATGCTGTTATTCCAATTTCCTAGAAAACTTAGGAGTACATAAAATGAAAGAGAACTCATATTAAAAGATTATTTTTGGTTATTATCTGCTAGGTTTTTAAAGTTTCTTATTTTTCTGAAAATCTTGAAAACTTTACAAACTATGAATTAGTTTTGCATGTGAAACCATGTTGTATTTAGAGAGATGAACGGATTAGAGGGAGAACCAAACTATTCAAGAATATTCTTTTTATTTTGTGATAAGCACTGGTTCTTATCTCTACTGACAGTTTACTAGTACTGGGGAGGAAATTATTTCCAAAATACTTTTCAACTAGGTATTTTTATCATAAATTTGATATTATGAAGAGTTTTTAATGTCAACATAATCTCATTTTTTTTTTTTGCATAATATCTTTCCTCAGTGTTTATCAAATTATTTATTTCATTCAGAAAGGATTCCTGTCTGAATCTCCTATCTTCCCTAAAGCACTGGACTGTTCATATTATGTGAAGGAAGAATAAATACGAACAAATATTTACGGTCCTCTTGGTGTGTGAACTGAGGATGACACAGAGGTGGCTGGTCCTTTATTCTTCAAACTATTCCATAATAAATGAGATGGAAACTGCAAAAGAATCTGATCAATTTGTTCTCTGCACCATCCCATCCAGGTTTGTCACAACATGTTAGCACAAGAGGTCCAAAGCAAGAGAATTAACTGACTGGAGATTCTGGCCCTTATAAGCAAGTTATTGGTTGGTTGTCTATTTTAAGAACTGTTTATATCTGCACTGATCTTGACAGGACACATTTTAAAAATTGTAAAGACGTGCTTTCTCACCTGGCTAATGCTAAATATCAGCAGAATGTAAAACTCGAGGTTCATGATCAAACATTTCTTCTGTAAGTGAGGAGTTTCCATATTAATTTCTCCAGTATATCTTTAATTTTTAAATTATCCTGTAAAGTTAAGAGTTATTTTCATATATAATATGTTTTTGATATGGATTTCAAAGGATTATAACTCTCTTCTTGAGATTAAAAAAGCTGTATAATTTGGGCAAAATATACTCTGTGGGGTAAAGTATTAATACTTGTTATTCTCCTCCATTTCACACTAGACTAGGTGCCAGTTTTAGATGCCTTTGTCCATTCAGTTATACCATATGAGACTCTTAAAGAGCAATAAGGCAAAGCAGCATGAAATCAGGTGGCCAATGATATCGTTACCATGCCTGCATGGGTAGGAGTAGGACAAGGTCTATCAAACTACTTGGATCAAATTAAAAATCACAATGGAAATGAAATTGCAGGTCTGTTATATTTGCTGCAGATGTTGTGTTTTGAGGCTTTGTATAGTTTATTTTGGGACATTGCACTTGTGTGATATATCAAAGCATGTATGTTATCAACATGCAGAGGCCACAGAGGTGTCTCTACAGTCAAACAGTGATGACAATTGGGTGTCTTCCAGACTGAACTGGTATTCAATGCTTTAGTTTCTTTGCCTTTCTTTCTTTCTTTCTTTCTTTCTTTCTTTCTTTCTTTCTTTCTTTCTTTCTTTCTCTTTCTTTCTTTCTTTCTTTTCTTTTCTTTTCTTTTCTTTTCTTTTCTTTTCTTTCTTTCTTTCTTTCTTTCTTTCTTTCTTTCTTTCTTTCTTTCTTTCTTTCTTTCTTTCTTTCTTTCTCTCTCTCTCTCTCTTTCTTTCTTATCTTCATTATTTTTAAGCTTTCATCCTTATTTGTGTAAAAGGTATACAGTCAATAATACAATTTCAGTAGCAGACATATAGGATTACTGCTCAGCTATTCAGACTTATTTAAAGGAGCAACACAACTCAGAATTTTTCCTATCATGAAATTCATGTTGTTTGTTTCTCTTTTGGTCATTTTATGGCTCAAGATGAGTTTTATTGGAAAAAAAAGAAGGCAAATTAACTATGACAGGGTTATTTAGAGATTGAATTGACATACAATTTTATCCTCTTTTACTGTAGTTATTTCCTTTGAACAATTTAAGATCAAAAGGACAAACCTGTTTGTTGAACTTGCTTTCATGACAGCGCAGGAACAGATGTCCATCCAATCATTTCTCTTTCAAGCTCACCATTTAACAAAGAGCACTTCCATGTGTTGAAGTAGTTATTCAGTCTTGATCTCAAGTGATATACATGATGTGCTTTCACTAATAATAATTTGCAAATTCTCCTCATTATTTCTAGCCTGAAATTAGTTTACATAATTTCAATTTCCAGCTTTAAGATCTTGTTATGTATTATACTTCTCAGATTAAAAAGCCCTTTTTCTGTAAAAAGCATTCCTCCCACGTAGAACTTTAAAAGCCATGTTCAAGCCATCACTTTTTGTAGCTATCAGGTATTTATGATATACCACAGGTATATCATAAATATATGTGATATATCAGGATATATCATAATATATGTGTTATATCAGAATTATGAGATACCACACATTGTAAAGGAAATTTAGGCATGCTTGCTAAAAAACAATGTCCAAATAAAAGACTTAGTAGAAGAGCAGAGAGCTCTACTGTATTTTGGCTCTACTGGCTGGTCTTCATAAAAGACAACAGAAATCCTTAAAGAGACTGAAGGCCTGATCCTGTGTTTGGGAGCAGAAAGACATATGAAACCAAACAATAAAAAAAATGCAAATTTCTAAAGTTATCAATAAGGAGTCACTTGTAGTGAAAGCCACTCTGAAGTGGCTCTGTCACTTGAAATGTTTGCACAGAAATTGAGAAATTCTGAGAGGACCAGTTCTAATTATAGGTATATGGCAATATCCCCTTTAATCCCTGCAGTTCAGTAATGAAACAGAATTAATGATAAGTAATTATGAGTCCAGGAAATGGTAAGAGGAAAATAGTGGAGAGATAACCGTACTGATTTCAGCACTTTTTGAAAAATCAGACCCAACCACTGTCATCAAAACATCTCAAAAAACAGTGAGTTTGTTAAGATATTAACCACACAGTTGATGTGGGTTTTATTTTGAGATGATTTGAAAAAAAACATGAAACAATATCTCATTGCACTGTATCAGAAACCATGAACCTCCCCACTCTCCAACCAGTGCAATGTTCCATAGAAGTTTAGGAATGGGACAGAATATCTTGACACTCTGACATTGCTGCATAAAAATCCTATCTTGTTTTGAAGGTTACTAGGGGAATTTCAGTACCTTTTCATTCCAGAAAATGCAGCATAAGGACTTCGTTTTCATTTTAGTATCTAAGGGAAATACCTGCTTTTAAAATAACTGGCGGCAAAAAACCACAATTCCCACATGACCCTCAGATCTTTTTCTCATGATGAGTGTATACAGATGAGAGTGGGCTGGAAATACAACTGCATAAAGAGTTTGAATAATAAAACAGTGAAGTTCAAACACTGCATGTGAGCTTGTGGCCTTCTCATCTTGTAAAAGATACAAAAATCAAGATCAGTATGCAAAAGTGTGCTTCAGATTCTTCCCATAATGAAAATTTACCTTACTGGTTTTATTAGTGCACATAACAGCAAATAAGTTTCACAACTATAATAAAGGATAAATTTTACCTTCCCTATTCTAAATATACCAAGGTATTGCTGATTTTGAAGAAGAGTACTGATACACTCCATAAGGGAGATGTGGACCCTAAAGGATCACTTGGATTTGAGCTGGTAGCTCAGAAAAGCAGCACTGTATAAGCCAACATTTCAGTGCGATGTAAACTGAAGTCTCAGGGATGTTAGAGAAGGCTTTCAGTTCTTTAAAGCTTAAATTCTGCTCTGGGTAAAGCCATTAAAACAAATCATCAAATACAGCTTTACATTTAAAGTTCAGCCAAATAATTTGATCCCCTCAGTCAACAAAATACAGAAACTCATCAAATGTAGTGTAGCATCTGAAATGAAAATATCTCCAAACTTTAAGTAGACTTACTATGGGACTCCTCTAATGGTGTTTGCTGACATTATATATATACATATATGGATGTTTTACGAATGTCACAAAATACAGCCTTCAAATACCTAAGTTGAGACTGGGCCTAAAAAATTATATTGTTCTGCCTGAAGTTCAGGAAAAAAATTAAGAATATTTTTTACCTGGTCTCCTCTAAACATGTAATTCAGGGTATGAAAGAGTGTCTATATCATCTTCTGTCTGAATGGGAGTCCAAGATTCTTAATTTCATTATAGATGCCTACATACAAGCAAACAGACCCTGCACCTGCATTCAGCAGGCACTTCTCTCTGAGTGTTTGTGCTTATCAAGCTTTCTGTGGGTATCTGCAGCCAAGGACGTTGTCTGGGGTAATGAAATGAGGGATTACAACTAAGTTTAGCCTACATAGAAACACCAGCTGATGTTCTCTCTTTTACCAAGTGCAGCAGTGAAGTAAAAAGTGAGAAAAAAAGGCTGTAGATATACTTTTAGGATGTAATTTCACAAGATACTTGCATGGCATACAAAGGCAGCTGAGGTTATTTCTACAGTCCAATGTGGTTTGTCTCAGTCTCTCCTGTGCTAGTACAGCTGTTTGTGGGTTTGTGGTTTACTGCCACACTGAGAAGAGCAAATTGGAAGCAGTGAACAGTGAGGGTTGGACTGGGGTTGTGAACTTCTTACGGTAGCTTTGCTTTGCCAATACGATCATCATCTAAAACTGCAGACTGTGTCTCTTCACACAGGCTCAATAAAATTGATTGTGAGTTTTAAGTGAGCTGCTATTACTATAATTAGTATTTGAATCTCATTTATAATTATCCATATGGTTTTCCTTGTGGTTAATTTTCCCCAAGTATGATACATTTAATTAAGTTGGATATCCTTTAATGATTATCTCGCTTTTTAAAAGCAACAAACATCCACATCTAAGTGTGGATGTCCTGAGTTCTTCAAGACCATGCCACTGTTCTGTTGTCATTTCATGCTCCCTTCTTGACTGTAGATATATACTCCACAAATGTTAGTTAGTAGCAGCTGGAGTATATGAAAAGGTAGGGTATTTCATATATGAAAAGAATGTTTCAAGTGTTTTTCCCCCATACACCCTGTTTTTAAATTACTGTATTTCTTAGGTGGGAACATCTACCCAGAGGATAAGCTCCAGAATAAAACTGGGGTTAAAAGATCCTTCAAAAGTCCTCTTATTTTGGATGGCCTATAGGAACTGCTGGTAAGGATCAGTAGGAATACTGATCTAACTGTTGATTAGAATAACTAATTCAAAGTTGTTCTTGAAGTGTCAGATGCTGAAATCATCAAAAAGCAAATTGCTGAACTTGTTTGTATATAGCTCAAGGTAGAGAGATATAATGAAATTTAAAAAGCTTCTTGTTAATTCTTGAATAATGTGTCTTTTATATATTATTACCTTTTGTAGTACTTGTTTCTGAAACATAAGTTGCTCTCAGAAATTAATATTTACCCCAGTAATAAGGCTTTCTAATCAAAGATTTCCTCACAAGAATAATATGATAACCAGATTTCATTCTTGAATCATTTATAAGTGGCTTAATTCCTAGCTAGACAATTTAAAAAGTGCCTTTCTCAAAATCATGCTATACTGTCTACCTCAACATGTTTCAGGAGCTTGTAAATGTTTACAGAGGAACAAGTGAAGGCCAGTTTTAGTCTGATGAAGAAAGTAGCTGGATGTTCAGCTGATGCAATGTNCAGAGACATGGTCTAAAGAGATCTAGTAACAGCGACAATTATTGTTAATGCAAGTCTTCCAGGATGCCTCTTGTGCTCAAAGGCAGACCTATACAGACATCAACAAGATCAACTTACAGGTTGATTATTAGTTGTAGGATTTTTGTTAGAACTACACATCTGTGAAAAAAAAAAAACCAAACCTCTTATCTCAGGTCTTGTTGAATGGTTTTGGAGAGGTTTTAGATTGAAGATTGCAGCATTTCATGACTGTCCAGAAGGAAAGCTGTATTTGTAACTAGACAATGAACAATTCACACTCTAAAAAAGAGAGTGAAAAGTAGAAGAGGCCACCTAAATGCATAGAATCGGGATTGTTTTGTAGTCTGTGGTTTCTAATATTGTACCTGTAGTTTTATGTTATTGGGTGCTATTTAGCTCAGAAGAAATCATTATTTTGTCTGAAGAAGATCGAGAAAAAGTATTACTGTTGAACTTGAAGGGGAAAAAAAAGCCAGTAAATTTCTTCTATCCTTTTGTATGTAGCTGTTGATGTTTTAAGATATGCAACAGTGTACAACCGTGCAAATGAAATTAGAGCTAATACTGCAACTGGTTTGAAATTATAATCAACATTGTTTCCTACACTGCAAGTGAAATAGAAACAGACACTGCATTGAGTATAAAGAAAATGACTTGCTATTGTGAGACCATGGGATTATTTTAATCCAAGACCAAGTCCTTTTATGGCATTGTCAAATTTTATCTGTGTAGTTTTAATGAAAGTTGATCTCAGTATAATACTATAGACTGAACCTCATGCTATTGTCTTTCAGGTAACATTTCAGGTGTGGGTAAAATATAGAGGTCTAGTCAAAGGTAGACACTTTGGACATGTTTTCAATACTTATTGTGATGTGCTTATTACTACATATCCATTGTTTTAAATCTTATTTATTTAATGGTTGGCTAATTGCAGACAAAGAGGCAAGTATTCAGGGAGATATAGGTTATTTCTCACATTTCAGACTGCATCTCTGCTGAGTTATATAATCTTTTTCTGACTAAATTTACTAATCTGAAAGGACAGTGGTAATAATACAATTTAACTTAATTTGTAGTACATTTTCACATGTAGAGATGAAAATTACTCCATCAGAGAAAATGTTTGGTATAATTTTTCTCTGCCTGTCTTTTTTGTTTGTTTCTTTTCTAGGATACTCATGTCAAGTTTGGTTTTTAAGATAGCTTAGAGCAGATTTATTAGTCATTTATAGTTCATATTCAAATCAGGAATTAGAGACATTCTAAAAAATATTCGGAAGATCTCCGTTAGATTAGCAATAATAAGTATACAATATTCTACAGCAGTTTCACAATATTTTACAGTGTTTTTTTCCTTCAGAAGTACAGAAATAAGCAAGTTACTTTGTTTCTGTTGATGCTATATGATCCTAAACCAAAATGGTTCTGAAAATAAAGTTTGTTTAAGGGCAAAGAATTGGAGGAATTTATGGGATAACTACGTTGAGAGTTCAAATCTTCAAGTAGGGAGATGGGAATATAAAAGGATCAGACTACTGCCCCTGTTGGGACCTCCCTTGACTGCACCTATGTTATACCTGACTGGTTCTGAGTCTGCTTTAGAGTCAGAGCTTAAGATAGTTTAGCTAATACTATACCTTTGTATGTAAGCCGTATGATTATAGGCCTTTTATGTTTATACACTTTTCTCAACTACTGGAAGTCTACATAATATGTCTTTTCTGAGTGTGCAGTAAATAGAAATTCTTGAAGGAATTTTTTGTTTCCTTTGCACTTAAAATATATATTTAAGCTTTTCATTTTGTAAGCTTTTTTTTTTTTTCTTTAAACAAATTAAAATGAAACAAAACTAATCTCCAAATTTCCAGGAATTAAGAATCCTCTTTCTGCTGCTATTGAGAAATTTCTTTCACATGGTATCTACAGATGCATCATTCTTCTTTGCTCCAAGAACACTGCTTTCATTTTTGGTGACTTCCCCTTCTAGATGCTGTCGTATCATTGTGGCTGTTAACAGATTGCCCTTCTCCAGAATGAAAAACCTCAGCTCTCTCAGCCTGTCTCCATACCAGAGATCCTCCAGTCTTTAAGCATCTTCATGGGCTCCTCTGGAATTTCTCCTGAGAAATTAACCCAGAACAGAATGCACTAGTTTCATGTGGGTATCCCAAGAGTGGAGCAGAGGGGCAGAATCCACTCCCTTGCCCTGCTGGCCATGCTGCTTTGGATGCAGCCCAGAAAATGGTTGGTTTTCTAGTTTGCAAGTGCTCATTGTTGGGTCATTTTGAGCTTCTTGTCCACAAACATCCTCAAGTCCTTCTCCCCAGGATTGCTCTCAATTCATTCTCCATCCAGCCTATACTTGTGCCTGGGATTGTGCTGACCCAGGTGCAGGAATTGCACTTAGCCTTGTTGAACTTCAAGAGGCTTCAAAGGCCCGCTTCTCAAGCAACTCAAGGACCCTCTGGATTCCTATAAGCAATGTATTAGCTATAATTTACAACATTCTTTCCCTAATGCCTTGTAATTTTCTGCTGGGACACGATTCATTTGATGGAGACATACATGAGCATTGGTATTGTAAAGCCTTCCAGAAACATTTCTCCACTACTGTTTATAATAAAAGGCATTTCCCCTGAAACATGAAAGGGGAGATTTTGAAGCAATTGGTCTTTTCATGTGTTGTGGCACCATGGGCTAGGCAATGCTTAAAGCACAATTTCCATGCAATTTATGTTTTCTTTTCTAGCTGTTTCAGATTTTTTTTTTTCTAGAAGATAATTTTAATCTTAGAAGTCAAGGAGCCTCAACAGATTATTGTCTACCCTTTACTTTCTGCCCTATAGCCTGCTGCCTCCTAGCTGACCTTAAATATTTCCTTGTAACAACTCACTGCTCCTGAGTGATATATATACTTTCAATTGCTGTCCTGATGCATATGAAAAACTGGTCTTGGCTCTGGTCTGACAAGCTCAGGACCACTTTATTATTATTATTATTATTTATTTTTTTCATTGAGATATGAATAAAACTTGCTGGTATATATCATAAAATATATGAGGTGAACCAACTGATAAGATAGGAGTACAGCTTTCATAAATTCCAGTGCTCATCTAGTTGTGTATGAATTTCAGAATTATTTTAAATGTATCAGTCAATGGTCTTGAGAAAAAAACCTGAAATTGCCCTAGAAATGTGATCTTTCTTTATTGTCTTAATTATAATCAATTATCGACTATACACAGTGCGTGTCAACTTAGGCATATGAGAGGCTGAGTATTAAGAGTGCATTAATTTGATATGACACTGAGATAATAGTAGCAGCAATTTAGAGGTAAATATTCCTGGGACTAATTCAATCAAGAAATACATTTCATTTCTGTGATATACAAGAGGAAGTGCTTCTTACAGTGTCTGCTATACTGCGACTTCTTTCTTGGTGAATCCAGGGATCTCAAGTAAATACGTGTGAAGAATCATTTGTACCATAAAAATCCAACAGTCAGTGAAAGAACTTGAACTGAATATAGAAAAAAAAATAAAGTGACAAATGGGAGAATATCTTCTCTGACTTTCAAGTATCACTGAGATATGGAGGAAACAACACTCATTCAATTCTTTAAAAAGACTTTTACAGCACTGACAAAACTGCTATCTAGGCAAGCCTGTTTCTAGTGTAATTACTCTGGTTTCAGAGGTGTGGCTATCAACTGCTGGTCCTGCAAAAAGATATTGATGACCATCTAGAGGTCTTACACAGAGCCACTCTGGATGCTAAAGTGAAACTGTACAGAACTAGATTTGTGCAAGCCATGCAACCATGAGTACAATACATTTCCATCTGCTTCAATGGATTTTTGGATCAGGAACATAAAATAACTGCCAACACAGCTTATTGCTTTGCATTTCAAAGCTATTACTTGTTGACTGGGGTAGCTCAAAGAATGAAAGTGGACTGCATTGTGCACTGCACTACAAATTTTCAATTTTTTTTCAAGGAAAATGGGCACAGAAAGTATATCATTAACATCTGAAACCCAAGCAGTGCACTATAAAAAATGCTTGCAAAGGATGTATTGGCATTTAACCTCCCAGTTTCATCAAGTCTTAACTTTTACACAAGAAAAGTTAATTACATGGTGCTTTAAGTCTTCATAAAAGGTCAATTTGTTAGTACTATGCTGTGTAGCAGCAGAGGTTGGAAAGGTAGCATTTTGAATAGGAACATGCTTTTAATAGTTGATTGGGGAAAATCATAAGAGGTTCATAGTGCATCCTTGGTAATGAGATTCAATTATTTCCAATGAGAATTTTAAGTTCCCTTAGAGACACGACTTTTGCTTACTGTAAGCAAAACTAATCTTTGAAAGTATAAAAATGACACTCACCTTTTTATTGTGTTGGCTTAGAAAAAGGTCAGATCTAATAAAGATCACTCTTCTTGACAAATAACACTTAATGTTTCTTTACCTTCAGCTTATATTATGCTGTAAAATCAGATTATCCATATGATAGCCTAGTGGTACTTGACCAATAAAAAAATATGTCCAGTACAACTACAGAATGTATACAGAATAGTATTAATTAAAATATTTTAAGTAATATATGTGGGTGCTGGATTTTTTGTTTCCTGATACACCAAGTTCAGCAAATTTACTAATACATGAAAAATTTGGGAGGGAGGGTTGTCCTCAGGAATGTGAAATCATGGAATATGAAATAATAGGAAAAATGTATTTCCATCAGAGTATATTGCCTGTAATAGTAGACCATCATAAGAAATATGCTTACCTGAATTCAGCTCACAGCACTAGGAGAGGAAAATAATCCAAGTAAATAAACACAACAAAAAACACACAAAGACTCCTTGGTCAATGTGAGAGAGGGAAGGATGAGTTAGTGGCTTATGATTTGGGGTACTTGTGCTCAATTCTCCATTCTGCAATCATCTTCTATTGTAAAGCTAAGTCACTTTCCCTTCGATCCCCAGAAGAGCTTTGATGTAGACTTAGTTCAGGTTGTAAAAAATGCTGATACAAATGGACATATATGCCCAAAAAAGTGAAAGCCAAAAATACCCAAGTTTATGTTAACAACAAGCACCCAGAGTAAATTGATCGAGGGGGAAAAAAAAAAAACAACTGTGCACAGAAAGTCAACATGAAAGGTGTTTCCAGGAGAGAGTAAATTAAGATTATGGCTAGTTATTTTTCTTTCTGTGGTGCTAAAACCAGGTAGTAGCTAAAGCACTTGTGCTCCACATGCTCCTGGGCAAATCTTCCATGTGATTATCATCTTAAAATAATTCAGTCTCTACTCTCTGGTGATCAAAAACAAAAACAAAAACAAACAAAAAAAACCAAACCAAAACAAACCAAAATAAACAAATAAAAATCCAAATAAACAGAAATGCCTGGAATCCACTTCAAAGTTCTTCATCTAAGCTAAAATATTGATACAGATTAATTTAATGTTGTATCTTTGAAAAATTGTGAATTGTAGTTATGGATGTATAAACAGAAATGTCTAGAAGTCAAGGTAATTATTCTGCATTTGTTCAATGGGATATCTTCATAAATAAACTGAAATATATTTAAGAATAAAAATTAAGGACTGTCAGAAAAGTCTAAAATAATTATTCTGCTTAAGTAGACAGTTGAATATTGTGTCAGAGTTTGGGGATACACACCTTATCACACATGTAGATGAGTAATAGAGAAGGCAGAGGAAACCACCAATGATGAATAAATGAGCTAAAGGTAAACACTGTGTGAGTTTAATTTCTTTTTTTTTCCTGGAAAGTGGAGTAAGATTTCTGTTATAGAAAGGAATTTATTGTTTTCCATGTTCCAAAGGAGAAAAAAGAGGAAAAAAATTGTTGTTTTTTTTTTTTTTTTTTTTTGTTTTGTTTTGTTTTGTTTTGTTTTGTTTTGTTTTGTTTTGTTTTGTTTTGTTTTGTTTTGTTTTGTTTTGGTTTGGTTTTTTGTTTGTTTTTGTTTTTTGTTTTTTGGTTTTTTTTTTGTTTTTTTTTTTTTTTACAAGAACTGGAGTGATAAAAGAATATATTGAACTAGCAAATGGCCAGTATCATAATATTGAGGAATTTTCTTCATTGGAGATTTTTAAGAGTAGGGATGACATCAATTTTCAAGGAGGTGCATATTATCTTGTCCTATGATGCTAGGTAACTAAACACAATTTAGTTAGGAATTAATAGGATCTTAAACAATCCTTCAAAAGGTGTAAGAAGTTGTGAGGAATACTGAGATTTGGATCAATAATACAGTGGAGGCATGAAATCAATGGCAACATCAGAGTCCACAAGCCTGAAAATCAAACTTCACATGTCTAAAGCTGCAACCCAAAGAAGAAAAACAAAGTACTTAGGAGTAGGTGAATTTCCCAAGTAGAAGCACAGAGAAATTTGAGATTGAAAAAAGGAACTGAATCTGCATTACACTTTCTCCTTCTAACCTATAGCTTTGATTTTTTCCTTCATTCCTATGACGTAGTTGATCCATATCTGAACAGTATGCCCAGCAAACTCAGGTACCAGCACTTTTCAAAATGTCTCTCAACCTCAGAGTTGCTGTTTAAATCACTGCCACTTCAATCCCCAGTCACATATCAGCCATTTTCTGATCCCAAATCTCCCTCTGAATTATATTTATATCATTATTGCTGGTACAATGTATCATTTTTAGTCAAGAAAACCAGTGAAATTTGCTTAGATTTTTCCATATGCTTAGAAAATTTAGTAGAACTCTGTTTTAAGTCAGTGTAGGAGTCTTAGCTCCTTCTGATTGTGTCCTGATAGTTCTTTTTCCTCCTCTTCTTTCACTAAGGTAGTTGCTTCCATAAATGCAGTTTGATGGAAGTGCTTTTAGCACATACAGTTCAGTTATGAGTTATCCATAGTGTTCCTGTTAACTAAACAGAGATGAAACATTTGATGGGTTTCTAAAATGAGTAAAATTAAATTTCTCAAGGCTTCTTCATTTTCAGCTTAAGCCTAAGTTTGCTAAAATGACAGGACAGAATTGCTGCTTCCAGGCCACTTAACAAAAGTGTCTTCAAGTGTAAACCAATGTTTTCCAAAGCCTATAGAGAGCAGAAGTGTGAAAAGCTGCTCAGAGTGCTAAGAGATGCATGCCCTGTGGACACCCTTAAAAATTAGTTGGTTTAAACACCTGAAGCATGAAACATCATCTGCACAGGTCATGATCAACATCAAATGGAAAAATATAAAGGAAAAGACATTTGCTATTACTCTGGGGGAGGCACAGGGCTCAATATAAAGAATACAGATTCCTTTCCTTTTATCTGCTCCCTTCTTCTTCTGCATATTTGTTAAATGTTTTTTACCTACTGAGATGATAATTCAGCCCATTAGTATTGTTTCCTCCATGGCAAGAGTGTTGTGATGTCTGACTGCTGCCCTACATGTGACAAGGGTCAGTTTGAAGTACATATTATGTGTCAGGGCTCCATACAGATTTCTGTGGATAAAACAATCTCTGTGGGCAGGAGAGACAGGGATTTATCTCCATCCAATCCCCCCTGCCAGGTGAAGAGTAGCAAGTCTAAACACAGCTTAGTATGTGATCCCTTGTCTGGTCAGTTAAGAAATGTTCCAGGAAATGGAAAAGTCTGATTGTGGACTTAGTGCTGTGAAGTGCAAGGTGTACACAAACACACTTTTAGCAAACAATATGGTGTTTAGTGGTGTGGATACATCTCTAGTAAACCTTACAGGATCTATAGAATTCATTGAGTGCTCACATTAGAGCAGAATTCTTCTTCAATCACTCTCAAATAAATCATAACCCATGTTTGTGGTAACATCTCTTAGCCTAATTTTGCCAGGTGTTGTGTTCTTTCAGAACCCTTAAATTTCAGTACAAATAGATGAAGTTTATCTTCTTATGATTTGAGGCTCACTATTAAACACATGCCAGTACTATGAGCATGTCAAAATATTTCTAGAGTCTGAATAAAAAAGTTCGAATCTGGAAATACATAATGGACACAGCTTATTTTTCATCTGTTAAAATTTATAAAGACAACATTTTTACAACTATCTTGTTTTTCACCTTTGGTTACACATGTCACGCCTATTATTGACAGAATTAACCTTTATATTTTAAGAGCATGTAATTCCCTTATTGCAGCTCAATTTATGGACAAATAATTGTAAAGAGAAAGTAGCTTTTCATAGGTTTAAGGGACTGATACCTCTTTTTAAGACTATAACAGAAATAGATCAAAAGTTTTACATTAGAATGTAGAACAGGTTTACTGTATCAGACCGTGGTTCATTTATTTATAGAGTACTGTCTATAGCAGAGGCCTAAAAGAAGTGACTAAACATAATAACAGGGCAATCAAACAACTACACTTTCTCCACTAAATCCTGCCAGTCACTTGAGTTCTGTATCATACAGAATTCTGAAGCATGAAAAAAAAAAAATTTTTTGCTTTTAGCAGTCCTTGTGCCTTCCCCCCACCACACCCTCCCCCCCTCCCCCCAGTAATGTTTCAAACTGCACTTTGAATTGATAGAAATGTTTAAAGTCCACAATGTTCTGCAGCAACAGATGCCCAACTTTAACTCCAGCTGTGTGGAAAAGCTTTTCGGTGTGCTTCTGCTACATTTTCCATTCTAGGAATTTAATTTTATGTACTGGGGTGGGGAGGAGAGTGAATGATCACTGCTTTTTCACTTATTTTTGTGTTACTTTTATTTCATACACTACTATCACATTCACCTCCACTCTTCCTTTTTTTATTTCAGACCAGAGACTTCTGGTCTCATTTCGTAGCTTTGATCATCTCAGTCACCTTATCTGATTATTTTCTTTTTCTAATATATATTCCTGGAAAGAAAAGAGCACAAAGAAAGATGATATTCATGTTACTGAGATTACAGAGTGGCACGATGATTTCTGCCATGTTGTCTCTCCTTTGCTAATACTGATATTTGATTTTGTGTTGACTGCTCTTTTGCTTTGAAATTACATTTCATGGAATTATGGACAGTAATTGTAAGATCTGTTCCCCAAGTGGTAATGGCTAATTGATACTTTATATTTTGTTTGCAAATTTAGGATTGTTTATTTCACGTCTCTCTTTGTAAATAGTTATATCAAGTTTCATATGCCACTCTATGTTCAAATCTTTCAAGGTGAAATTCAGATGGTGACTCCTGCGCTCTTTGCCTTTGGGTCCCTTTATAAGCAATGGAGACAGACATTTTTAAGTGATGATTTATCCCATTACTTCATTGCAACGAGATGTTACTACATTAAAGTACCAGTTTCCTTCTGTGGACTGTAAAAATGGAGCAAATACGTCCCTGCACTGCAGATGCCCAAGTTTGATCGGATGAATGGCACTCTCAGTATTATGAGTTTCTCTGTGGTTCTTCTCGGTCAGGTTTTTTTTCAGTTTTATTGCTCTAAATGGCTTGGTTTGATCAACAAGCTTTATTACTTCATTTTTAACTAATTTTTTTTTTAATTTATGAAGATGTCAACCACTATAAGTTATGAGGACAAATCTTTAACATTCCAGCAGTTTCTGCTCCCTGTGGGACTTTAGTAGCAATCTTCCCTATATTCTCAAAAGTGATAATCCATTCCTAAACTTTGCTTTGCATATTTTCACCTATTTATATTAATTTGCAAAGAAAAAATGCTCTTGTCCTACAAAAGCTTAGTTTCTATAGTATCAATAATTGGAGATTTATCAAAAACCCTCAGCCACCCAAGAAGTTAGGCAAGATTTAGCAATAAGTTTCTTGGTACCTTCAGAGAACTGCAAGTGGATTGTAATACATGACTGCCTTTGGAATTCTTGTTCTTCTTACCCAATATTATTTGTATTTTATAGGTATTTGTTAGCTTTACTCAGAATGATACTTTCAACCAATCTACCTGTCTTTAATATCTTGATAGCATACAAGTTCTACAGGCTAGCAGGTGTATTTATTTTAAAAAACTTCCACAACGAAATTAGCTAACTAGTTTTCATGCCATTAGCAAGTTTTTTTTCAGAATTGTTTTGATCTGCCCTATATATTTTTCCTGCTTATATTTGTGTGTTCTTAGTGAACATGAGTATAGCTTTCTTGAGGACTGCCACATATTGAATAGCTTCCTTTGTCCTCCTCTCCCATCTTAACGCTTTTTTTTTCCTTTTTCTTTTCTGGTTTTTTTTGGTTTTTTTTTTTTTTTTTGTTGTTGTTGTGTTTTTTGTTTTTGTTTTTGTTTTTTTGTTTTGTTTTTGTTTTTGTTTTTGTTTTTTTGTTTTGTTTTTGTTTTTGTTTTTGTTTTTTTGTTTTGTTTTTGTTTTTGTTTTTGTTTTTTTTCCTGTAATGTGTTTTGATTGCCATAAAACTGACATACCTTGGCTTAGCGTGCCTACAAAGATGTTCTTAATCTCTACATTGCCCTCAAATGTTTAGGTATTTTAGCTCTTATTTCCTTTGTAACAAGCCTATCCACTAGCCAACCTTTCTGAAGTTTAGAGCTCTTGAGTATGTTTTAGTTCTTCATTCACTTATGAGGATTGTCAACTCTAAACATCTTGCACATAGTGAAACACACATGTTCTTTTATAATAAATTTTTAAATCAGCTCTTTTCTTCTATCCTTGATCAAGTCAAGTGCTGCTTTTTTCCCTTTGATATGACTGACTACGTGAAACAAGAGGAATTCACTTATAATACCCAAGAATTTCACCATCAGACTGTGATGTGACATTTATATGGGTACTGAGAAACATTGAAGTCTCTTATTTATATTGGACTTCCTGTCCTCACAACAGAGGGACCACATAACTCCTAACCAAGCTAACATTTCTTAGTCTATTGCTACTTTACTGGAACTCTTTCCAACCTATTAATAAAGTATTCTTATATTTTCTTAGTATTTTGGCCCCTATATACAGTATCTCGACCTCTTGTATGGAAGATTAGAGACCATAAGGGAAAGGAAAAGAAAGAATTGTTTATGCATTTTATTTCAGGGTGGAAAATACTCTAGAAGTTCAGGAAATCTCTGCATATTGTGTAGGTGATTATTCCAAGGTCACCTGATAAAACTCCTTGGAGAACTAGTGGGGAGAATTAACGGTGATTGAAAGACAAACCAAGCAGTGTAATGCTGCAAGGACATTTATTGACAAAAGGCACAGATATTTGTACTGTTTTAGCTTCTGCAAAACAATTTCCAATTGCTCTAAGTGTAATTTAACACGTAGCAGGCCACAATGTTGGTTTTTTTTGTTGTTGTTGTTTGTTTGTTTGTTTGTTTGTTGGTTTTTTTGGGTTTTTTGTTTTGTTTTTTGTTGTTTTTGGGTTTTTTTGTTGTTGTTGTTGTTGTTGTTTTTGGTTTTGGTTTTAGTTTTGGGGTTTTTTTGGTGCAATTACTTATCACAGCAGGCTGTTCTGGTGTTTGGGAAGTGGACACAATTTCTGCTGTTTCTTCTTTATGTATCTTTCTCAGTTTCTGCAGTTCTTTCTCTCAACGTTTTCTCTGAGCTCTTGCTGTACAAACTTCAGCAATTCAAACGTACTGCTCCTGTCATTTAACTCATTCTGCTCTACAACAGAGAATGAGTGTGAGTTTTTTAAAATTTTTTTTGTGTGGTTTAATTTATTAATTTTAAACCAGCTAATTGTTGCAAATAAAAATGAGGAATAGAAATGCACTGGTGATCAATTAGCAGGTACAGAGGAGTCTGATGTCCATAAAAGTGATAACTTGTGACTGCCTGGAAAGTGGCCACAGTAATTTCTTGCACAGGAAACATATTAGCCACATAACATGGCACCATGTCTCTGGTGCTCTTTTTGAAGAAGTCTTTTTTCCTTCTTCAATCACAAAGTCATCACCCCTTCTCAACACTAAAAATAGGCACCTGTGGGAAAATATAATTAATTGTGCTATCACACAGCAAGAGATGTAAATTATCCTTTAAATTATAGACAAAACACCGAATATACTATGGCTCTGGGTTACTTACTACTGCTATTTTGGGCAACTCACCAGGGTTCATATTATTACAGAACTGTCAGATACAATTGTCCTACTTCTGCTAATTGTCCCTCTGTGAATTTTCAGCACCTGAGCAGGGTTTTGCCTAAACCGCCACATTCTTTAGGAAAATGATGTATTGCAAAAGGCAAAGCATCGTTGCACCTGAATTTGTCATCCAAAGCTGAGCAGACAACAACTTATTTATAATGGCACTCTGTCATCCTTCAAGCCTCAATGGAACCCTTAGCAAGTGAATAGCTATTTTAGGAGATATGTCTCATGTTTCCAGTCTGTGTAAATCAGGATTTTACTTATAGCTGCATACAAAGCATTTTCACAATGCCCTACTTTGGTCAAACAAAACCTGTGTGTGAAACTATAATATTTACTCTATACTGGCATTGAGAGTCAAAGGTGGATGAGCAAATCTAGTTAAGGTAAGAAAAAAATTATATGTTTCAAAAAAAGACAATTGTTTTCTTGGTTTAGAACAGGTAGGAATACCTGCCTGCCCACAGCTACTGATTGGACCACAGTGTGCACGTACAGTGACAGTCGGTTGTCCTCACACTCCTGTACTTTGGCAGATGGACAGCTCTCAGGATGTCCTTTGTGGCTACTGGCCAGTGAAGAACATTGAAATGATTTTGCTCTTTGTCTATCAGCTGAGTTACTTGTAGAGGTTGGGTTGAATTAATGCAGCATCCCTTCCAAGCAGAGATATGATGGCAGCAAAGCAAAAAGTGTCATCAGGATTATCATTGTACTTCTCCCTGCTGAAATTAAGGCTGAGGATTGTTTCTTTAGAGTAGACCCTTGCTCCTTTCATCAGGGACACAGCCTCAATCCTCTAAAATCAATGCATCCTCCATTGACCTCAGATGCATTTTGCATCCAGCCATTGAGCCCAGACTGATTTCCTTTCATTCTGCAAAGGAAACAAAGGTTCCTCTCAATGCTCTCAAAATCATGACAGGCAAACATCTGTTTTGTTAACTACAATTAACAATCAATGTTTCAGAATGGACTAAAGACCAAATATATTAAGGAGACCTTCCTGGACCACTTTGCAATGCATTCAATTTTTGATGCTTTAAGAACTCTAATACCAAGCACACCTTCATTTCCAGGTGGCTCAGTTGACTACTTTTTTCACCAAACTCTCTACAAAGTCAGAGAAACTTTAGGAATATACTTTACATTAAAAACTTTACCACCCACCTGTCACTTACACAGAATATATAACTTTAACAAATTAGAGGGGAAAAAGATAATTGCATTTTAATTTGTTAATCCTTGCTTAGTTAAACCAACAAAATATACAAATTACCTGCTGAGACCTAAATTACTTCCTTCAAAGGATAAATAAATGTCCTTTAGTATTTTCAAATATCATTAAAAGAACATATTGATTGACAGATAAGTCATCTCTGATGTAATATCAATGTCATAAAAGTGAATGCATGTGCCTAGACATAAATGTCCAAAGTTCCACAGAAACTTTAGGAATTCAGATAATTTCCAGAAAAAAAAAATAAATAAATACAGGTCAATTTGGGAGTCTTATGGATTGAAAAGCTTATGATAGCTGACTACCTTATAAGATTTGCTTACATTTTTTTCTTGTTTTCCACCAAGTAATGTTATAGAAACATGATTATAAATCTGCACCCAGTCCTGCCCTTTAAAAGAAGTGCTCTGAAGTGAATAAGAATCATGGATATGACCTTTCAAAGATAGAATATGACCAGTTAGGGAGAGATTTTCTAATGTTCCCATGAGTAGGAACAACTGTGCAGAGCTAGAGTCTGGAGATGAAAAAATTATAACTATAATCTTCCATAGAGCCTGGATGCTGTTAGAGGAATGGCTATAAGGTAGGGGATGTCAGGATTAATTAAATCTAGGGGCAGAGCAGATGAGTTTATTTTTCCTTATTGTTTAACAAACAATAACATTTAATTTAGAAGACTGAGCACACTGAAACAGGATGTAGCTGATATTCATGACATCACGAGCGGGAAAATGGGAATCAGAAATCAAACCTCCAGAATCATTGCTGGAGGTTTCTGGTTAGGGACTGAGCAAGCCCTGGCTGGAGTGATTTGGTTTGGATCTTGATTTAGATTTGCAAATACGATGTGCAAATTAAGTGCAGTGGTATTGGTCCGTATAAAATAAAATAAAATTAAACAAAGCAGAACAATACATTATTTAGATCTCATTGAGTGCTGACTATCTCACTCATTGTGACACATGCACTGTAAGTTTATTAGACTGAATCAAAATCACTGCGTATTGTATGTTACATATCCTTNATCCTTTTTTATTTTTTGTTAAAATTCCTTTTTTTAAAAAAAAAAAAAAAAAAAAAAAAAATTCCAGACCTCCTAACATGTATAAAACTAGTATTTAATCTCTAGCAAGTTATTTTTGACTATTTTGAAAAACAATTTGACAATATTATCTTGTTATTTAAATAACAAAATAAGATATAAAACAAAAAGGTTAATTTGTGTTGTTTTGGTTGTATAAAACTCACAATTCAATCAAGGCAAAAGCCAATTAATGGAATACTGCCCCCATATAGATATACAGAAAAAAATTTAAAGTGTCCTACGAACATTGTAACAGTATAATACTAAAACCCAGAGGCAATGCTTATTTAAGATATAGCTGTCTATGAGAAAGTCTCGAAAAGATTATCTAGACATATAAATATGTTTTATGGAATGAACAGGTTAAAAAATGTTAGATAATGTGATTATTCTGATTTCAAAACCTATTTTCAAAACTCCTGAGTACTGCTTCATCTGACTTCTGTGGAAACTCCTGGGTGCTTGGCATTTTATAAAGCAGATCACTGTGAAGATTTAAACAGTTAAACCTGTGGGAGTTACATTTTATTGGCAGTGGTGAAAATATGACCCTGTATCACCTCTAATCATATTATCAGCAGCATGCTTTGCAGTAACAAATGACTCTGATTTTCTTCTAAGGAGAGCTAGTCACTGTGGCCGGTGTTTCCAAGCTGTGCATGGAAATTAGGTTCCCATAACATAATTTTCCATTCTCTAAGGAGCTTACAGTAGACCCCATTGGGGGTCTCAGTCTCAAGCAAAAAGCCAGAGAGTAAGAAGGAAATGTAATACTTCATAAACCAAACCAAATAACAATAAAAAATTACTACTTAAAAAACTGTATCTGATGTGATTTTTTTGTTCACTCTACTGAGTTTTTGCTGCCACTGACATGTACTCTCAACACCTACAATCAGCAGCTTGGCTGCTGCCACATTTATAGACTAATAAATGTGGTCAGCACCACAGTGCAATGCACCACATTGCACTTTGGCTTTGCCTGGACAGAAAATAGTCTTCTATATCATTGGATTCATTAAAAATTCATTGTTACAGACAGTTTCCAGGGCATTGCCTTAATTTATACCTGTGGTCTAACACTAAAGGTATCAGATTCAAGTTAGTGTTGATGGGATTCTCATATACAAACAGCTGCCTCAGTGATTTTGGGGCAGGCAAAAACTCATTCTGCATTCACTAAGGATCTGACAATCTAAGTAAGATATGTTCTGGTGAAGCCTCTAGGTGTTGCAAAGAATCTGGAAGCATAGTAGGGCAGAAAGGAGCTCAAGAGACAAGGTTGCTCTGTTGGAAAATCATCTCTGGATATAGGCATGGACTTGGGTGCAATGTTGGCAGAATATCATTAAGTTTAATTTGGGCAATCCAAAATTAAAGATGTAAACTTGCATACTGTCTCTGTGGGTAAAAAGTTATAGTATACATCCATGCAGTTTTCAAAAGCTCACACTTCTTGTTTAACTTTGAAGTAAAATGGTGTTGATTCATCTCATCAACTTATAGGCACTTGTTTGAAAAAAGAGATTATTCTCTCCAAGTGAGAGACAAAGAAAGAGCAGATGTCTTCAGAGGAAACTTGAGCCCCTCTAGGATCCTAACTGGGATTGGATTTGCCTCCTTCCCTTTGGCTGCAGTAGGGACAGCACTATTTCTTGTGCCAACGCTTCAGGCCAAGTGAGAAGAATCCAGGCAAAGTCATTCAAATCCTCTGCTGAGTCAAGAGAGATGATGCTTCCTCACCAGATTTCAGNGGGTGATGGAAATGCAGATGCACCGCTCTGGGGGTGGGGTACAGCTGGGTGGGGGGGTGCTAATGGCCCATTATCGAAGGTGTCAGACCTCTCTCCCACAGATGAAAATAGAATACACATATTTGGTTCCAAAACCCAGGACAGCATTTTAGAAGGAAATTCCATAGTCTTGTACTTCTGTATAGGCTCAAATGTTTACATGCATCTGGAACATATGTTAGTCTGCACAGGATGTTATTTAAAAACAAAAATAAAATCACTCATCTACCCAGAACACTCTTAATATTAGTATTTTAAAACATGAAATGATTGTATCTTCAGTGCTAAGAAGCAAAACATAGCTTTTTTGACTACATAGATGACAGATTCTTAGAAGGCATAAAGCTTGTTATGCCTCTGTAGATCTAGGGTGACTCGTGTCAGCGAATGCATGACCTGGCATTGATGTTTCTTTCAGTCCATTAACCATTTCACTATTTGCATTAGTAACATTGACAGTTGCAACATTATAAAAAAAAAAAAAAAATAGCTTTCCCATCCTTACCACGACCTTTCATTTTGATTTCAGGTGCACTGACCCAGATCCTAAAATGAGACAGTTTTTACTTTTTTTTATAATTCATTCTTGAAGTGAACACATTGTTTTGTGTCTTCATATGCAGTGATAGGGCAAGGGGTAGGGGTTTTTAAATTGACAAAGGGCTGGTTTATGTTAGATAATAAAGAGCAATTCTCTACTATGTGGCTGGTGAGACACTGGAATACATTGTCCAGGAAAGCTGTGGATGCCCCATTCCTGAAAGTGTTCAAGACCAGACTGGATGGGGCTTTAAACAACCTGGTCTAGTGGAAGTTGTCTCTACCTGCGGCAGGTGGGTGGAACAAGATGAGGTTTAAGATGATCCCTTCCAACACAGATTCTATGAATCTGTGATCTGCAAACTTTCACCAAGCACTAAGGACTGACTGTCCCTTACAGACTGCAGCTCATTTCCTGGTGTATTTTTCTTGCAAATAATCACTATGGAGCAGGACCATGAGATTAGCCTAATATATTATACAACTTCAATCAGTGTAGCTCCATTTTTGGCAATGATTGTACATGCAGATCTTCTGAAGAAACGTCTTTAACTCTTTACACAGACGATGCACATTTTCATTGGTTTAGAGTGTTTACAACTGCAGTTTCTTACTGACCATCATATTTCACTATCCAAATAACTTCCCAAGCAAACCTTCCAGCTTATTGGCATGAATAATGAATATGCCAGCAGTGTTGATTTTAAAATGCGTGTCAACACTTTAACATCTGAACATCTATGTAAATGCAAGCTTTTAGCAGAATTTGAATTTAACAAATTACAGTTTGTGACTCTAATTTATGAGACCTATGTAAATACCTAAGATTTTTATAGCTGCTCCCGCTTAAATTAATCACAAATTTCTAATTATGCCTTTTTCAGCTGCAGGATATGCAAATTTAGTTGCATAAAGAAAGGAAGCGTTCAAGAATAGATTGATTTTACAAACATTGTGCAGTATAATTTTTAAACAGGAGAGTGCAGCCTTTTAACCTGCTACAGACCTAACTGGTCCACATCTGTTTTGTTTATATTAAAATAAAAAATACAACAGAAAAAAAAAAAAGAATTAATTATATGCTTACTCAGAGGATAATTTGTATCCTTATCACTGGCTGTACACAGTGCACATCTGTACAAAACTGTACAACAAACACAAGGCAGAAATTTTAAAAAATTCTAAAGGATGGGCTAGTTTGTCATACTGCAGCTCCAACACATCAAGTGAGGAGGGAGTCTGACATGCACCTTACTCACAACAGAAATATTTTGTACAAGGGGCTTTCTGCACCCAAGTGGACTCTGCCCTGCAGGTAAGCAGATCCAGGAAAGATTTGTACAGTAGCAGTGGGAGTTGGGAATTAAAACCCTGACGTTTTAACACTGGTTCCTCTGAGTATTCATTCTCTCTTTTCAGCTATGATGAGTGTTGGATTTAATGCTTAATTGTATTTTTTCTTGTAAATGAATCCATCTAGTAATTCATTAGTTTTTATTTTTATGTTGCTGGTCAGAAATATAATGTTTTGTATCCTTATGAAATAAATAAGATTTTTTTCTAGAACTGTAAAAGACCTAAAACTTCAAGCTTCCTTTAGTTTTGTTATTCTTCCATGTATATTTATATATTTATTTATGAGTTCCTTCCACTCAGCCCTTCTCAGACATCATCTCCAGTACTTCCCTTGCTTTTGGGCCCTATAGATTAAGGTAGAACCTGGGGAGAGTCCAGGCAAAAGGACCTCAAGCTGTCCAGAATGCAGGAGGAGAGGCTGAGATCTGGGTTGTTCAGGCTGGAGAAGAAGAGAAATGGAACAGTCTTGCTGTCTACAGCTTCTCACTGGGAGCAAGTACAGATTAAGAGACAGACTCTTCTCAGAGATGAACAAGGAAAGAACTGGGGAGAACCTGCATATGTTGCAGTAATAGAGAATCTAATTAACTATAAGGAAAAAAGAAAAATTATCATTTCGAGGCAACTAAAATCCAGGGTCTAACTTCAGTTAGATCCAATTTAGAAGTTGGATTTTTTTTTGTTTTGTTTTGGTTTGGTTTGGTTTGGTTTTTTGTCAGGAGGTTGCACTGCAATAATTTTAGTGTCCTAATTTCTAAAACTAAATTTTAAATTTTAATTTTTATCTTCAATTTTAATTTCACTATTTTTTAATTAAATTAGTATATGTTTCTAAATCCAAGGTTTGTAGTGTTTGTTTGGTTGTGGTTTTTTTGTTTGTTTTGTTTTGTTTTGTTGTTTTGTTTTGTTTTTTTAATCAAGTTCTGCAGACAACATCCACAACATATTGAAGAAAAGTTACCAGACCCAGATTTCAGCAGGTGGTAGTGCCTGGAGTCATTTCTGCAGTCATTTGGCCTGATCTTGGGTAAAAAATTTTGTAACTAATTGCAATGGAGCTGGTAATTGAGATTCAGATGGATGATGGGTTCCTAATTTGCTGCAGAGCTGCAGAGCTGCAGAGATTAGTGAAATACTTGGCTGAAGTACATTAAGAAAAACTGAACTTGGGACTATATTAACAATGTTAGACACAGGTTTTATTTATTCACTTACTGAAATAAAAGGACCCATCAGACATACCAGAAGGGAAAATCATATCCAAAATCATGTTTCAGTGTGATTCTTAAGTAGGTTGAGATAAAAAATTAGTTTATGAAGTGCAGTTTGACCAAATTTATTATATGAATCACTGCTTTTAATCCTACCTCAGCCAACATAATGACTGGGTTTAAAGACAAGCCATATGAAGCTTTATGCTCATGGCACAGATTTGGTGTCCAAAGGCCACTGCTGAGCACGTTGCAGCTACTCATAGCAACCCTGTTATACGTCATCCCAAGACCTAGGGGAATTGCAATCTGATAGCACAAAATTTGTCCAAAACCAGTAAATTTCCTTTGCTTTACACTGTTTTTTGATGGGAGATTCTTCTACCACCTTTCAAGCTCTTAATATCACCCTCCGGGTTTGCTCCTCTGTGGACTGAGTCAGAATTCACATTCTTTGCAAAATTAGGTGTTATGTACTGGGGTTTTACTCTGGAAACACTGAAAGTGTTTCCTTTTTCTCTCCCTCTCTTTCCCCTTTCAAAGATTTGCTGTGCTTTAGTTTGTAATTGCTGGAATTGTAAGCAAGTGTTAAGTGCTGCACAGTTCATTGCTCATTTTATGCTTCATAAAATATTTAGATCCTTCTGAGGCGATGCAGCCATGAGTCATCAGGCTGTTACTTTGACACATCTCACCACGTTGAGAACTTGCATCTTCCAAAAGCTTAGTGGTAGAGAGGGTTGCTGGAATATATTCCTTAAATGCAGAAGACTTTGAGAAACGAGATAAATGACTGCTCCTGTATATAACTGTTTTCTCCTCTTCAGTCCTCTCACTTTACATCCTTATACAGAGGGTTGTTCCTCTGTGGATGGATATTTCCTAAAGCCACTGAGTTAATTTCATTTGGAGTTCCAGCTTGAGAAAGCTGGAATGGAAAAATGGGATTTTGGGTCTGCAGTGAAGTATAGAGGAAGGTTAGTGCACATTGCCTCCCTAAATTTTCTTGTTCCTTTTGCTACATCACAAGCACATAGATACACATCATGCTTCCTGGCACATGTTTTGAGGTGCATGCCTTGAAAATGTTGTGGAATACCTTTTACCATGAATATCCACATGCAAATATTGATTTTTAAATTATTTCTTCTCCACTGAATTTTGCAAAACATCTTAAAAATGCCAAACCTTCTAGATCATTTGTTGTTGTCTTCACAGAAACATTTTACATCTATGTTGAGATGTGTTTCAGCAGGCAGAAACATCTGGGTATTAAATGTATTTATATAACCTCTGCTTTGTCTTAGAGATGCTGGGGAGCTACTGAATGGCTACAGGCTTCCAAGAATTCATCTTTTGTAAAGATGTCCTTGATCCTGAAATCAGAAAGGTCTTGAAACATCAAGTAGAAATGAACTTGCAGATCTTTTGATCTCTGAATCTAATTGACTTCCTCACAGTCACAATTTTTAACAGAGGTCATTGGGCCTATATTTGCTGTTTCATAGTCCCCTCAGCTACTATAGCAGTTCTTTTAATCTGAAGAAGAGAAGGGTTTTGTTGGAATTTCTGGTTTCAGGATTTTTTGGTTTGTGGGGTTTGGTGGATTTTTGGTTGATTTTTTTTCCCCCCTGTGCTAGATTTTTAAAAATACTTTGTTTTACTGTTCATAGCTCTTTCATTTGATTTTCAGGTTAGCAGTTACCCAATACTTTACAAATGTTAGCAGTAAGTTAACAAATTCCATCATGCCATAGCAGTGAACTGATCTTCCTCTTGACACAGTTTGGTTTGTTCTTCTTCTTTTACTTTTTTTTTTTATAATTTTTCCCAAGGAAACAACTAAAGTTCTTATTTATAATTTATAGAAAGCACTGTGAACTTCACTTTCCCCCCACAAATAGTGTTATACAAAATATTCATAATAAATACTGTTTTAAACTACAACTCATAAAATTGGCTTTACCTCCAAATGCTTTTTTCATTTATAACCTGAAAAAAAAAAATAAAAAAAAGTGAATTGGCTTCAAAAAAGTGGCTCCAAAATCAGAACATAACTTAGTTTCATAGAAATATGTCCACTTCATTTTTGTGCCTGGTCTGGAAGTAGGTTATAAATACAAGAAGATTCCCTAAATATATTCTACTAGGTACCAGAGAGGGTACTTATCTAAATAAATCTAAACAGCAGATAAATAAAAAGAGTGATTGTTAAAAGAGTAGAGCTGGGAGTAGACCAAATGTCCAGGAGTATCCATGAAAGCTGCTGAATGTTCAGATCTCTGGTGGAGCTTGACAGACCATTAAAAATACAGCACATCGAAAGAAAAAAATCCCAAATTGAACCCTGTCTCAAAAATGTTTCTTCTTAATTTGCTCTTTTAATTGAGAGTATTAACAACGTTATAGGCAATAACACTGTCCAAAGGTAGATAGATTAAAGGACTAAAGAAATTTCAGGAGGTGGGCCCTTATGTGTACTAAAACAAACTGGTGGGAAGAGAAGAGAGATTTGGGAATAATAAGTAGCTTTTGCAGTAAGTGTTAGTGTGAAACTAATATGTTTTTTAACCACTGCCGTGATAAAATAATCTCTAGGTGTTATGGCAGGTTTAAAAAAAGGGAAAGGATCAGATTAATCACTTGCAGACAGGTTTTCCCCATATCCTGAGAGCATTATAGAAAAATACCCAGTAGTGTTTGTGGGAGTGATGGAGAAGCAGCTGATCAAGACTGAAACCAACTTGTGCAGATTATTCCATACTTGTTGCAATCACATTCTTATTAATATTAATAGAGAGATGGATTGGGTTTTATAATGCATGTTTAAATAGAAAGTTGGTGGCAAGGCTGTACCAAAAAAACTAGCAACACTAGCAAAGAGCTAAATTAAAGCCTGTTGTTTGCAAGTGATCACATTTTACTCCATGCAAAATAGGACTATTACCTTGACAGGTGCTGTTGAACTGTGTCCAACAGGCCTGTATGGTCAGACCAAGGAGAGCAAACTCTGCTCACTGCACACTGAAAGTTCCCTTTCAGATACATTGTAGCTCAGCAGTGTTTATAAAACATTGTGCATTCAGCAATTTGCAATTCAAACATCAACAGCTAACATCAAAAATAAGCTATATAAGCTGTTCTTTCTTTCCCTGAATCCATCAGCAAACTGTATGCAACAAGATTTTTGTAATTATAAATTTTAACAAGCAACTATTTATTTTAAGGTCTTAAGGAAAGCTGATTTGGGTGGGTTTTTCTTTTCCCAGTAGTTGGCTTTGGCACATATGATGAAACTTATCAGGATATCAAGATGTTTTCATATTTCTTTGCCCATTTTTTATCTTGTAAGCTTGCCATCAAAAGAAATTAGCTTCACTAAAATCAAGCACTGTTTGTGATACTGAGTGTTTGCAGTCAGATGGCTGTGATGCTGACTTGTGAGCTCTATTTCTTTTTGCAAAAGGTTGAATTTTTCTCACCTTTCTGTATCATTTAAATTATGAAGAAATAAGTAGGAAACATTTGGGTAATTTGTGGGCCCCTCTAGGTATTTCTAGAATTTTTTCAATTCGTTGGCTTTCTCTTTTGAAAATGTTTTAGGAATCCCCTTGCAATATTTATAGTTGGGAGGTGTTTTGGTTTGGTTTGGTTTGTTTTTTATGGACTTCCGGCTTGGAAAGTTTAAAACAAAACAAAAAAAAATAAAAGGGAAAGGTATAAATATTTATTAATTGGGTGACTGAGAAAATCACTGTGAGTACTCTTTTATTACTATTTGACCATCCAAAACATTCATTAATATAAAACCCTATATATTTAAACACAAAGTGTTTTGCAGAATAAAAGGCCAAAACCTGATTTTTTGTCTATCAACTTAAGTTCAGGCTCCAATGTCTTGTACACTCTTACTTCATAAAGTTGGTTATAAATTGATTATCACGAGAAGTTATGCAACATTTCCATATCTCAAACACAAGATGGCACCATTAGTAATGCTTTTCCCGTATTTCTCCCTACTTGATACAGTAAGAGACTACTTTTGTCACTGCAAAACTGCATCAGCAATGTAGCTTCCACGTGCACGTTGCACGTATGCTCAGTGCATAGAAACCTGGTGTATGCCTAAAGGACTCTGTAGTATCGCTTCATTCTCTTAAGGGGGTGCATATGGTATATTCAGGGCTCATGTACTGCAGCAACAATCCTGCTTTTCCTGGTATTCTTCAGGTAGATGTGTACAAAATTTATTATAGCCTTTCTGCTGATATGCTTACATGCATATTGTGCTTAGTCTCTTTTGAGGAAAATGCTGGGTTCATTAGGAACTCACAGTGTTTGGCAAATTTAACTATCTTTTTTTTAATGTGAAAACAAAAATCTCAAACAAAATCCATTTTGTCTTTCTCTAGTGCCTTGAAGATCTCATATTTTTTTATTCCAACACATATTAAACAAATGTTTGTGTTATTTCTATTGTTTTGCATACTTGTTGGAAGTTAAGCAAATACCTGTGGAAGATGAGTTTCCTAATGCAGGAGCCTAACAGAGGTGAGGCTGTGGTAGCTCTATTTATAGAAAACATAGAAATCATAGACAGGCTTGCGTTGGAAGGGATCTTAAAGATCCCCTAGTTCCAACCCCCTGCTGTCATTGGGGATGACACCCACTAGACCAGCTTTCTCAGAGCTTCCTTCAGCCTGGCCTTGAACACTTCCTGTAGCCAGGACTTCTCTGGGCAACTCATCGCAGTACCTTACTGCTCTCTGAGTAATGCCCTGAACATGCACTGTTTACAGACTAATGTGTCTCCTTATCACTCTTATCCCACATGCTTTATCCTTATACTTGCTTTGACTTGCTCTATTGGTCGCCTTTTACCACCCACACCCGAGGATCTTAATAGATCCCTTGGGGCCGATTAGACTGAAAGGACATTGAATACCTCCAGAAGGGTCTGGGAGATATACACCATTGTCATGATAAAAAGCATTATCCCACCTTGCAGGATCTGCTTCTTGTCAGCTTTTTCCCTTTCTTGTCTCAAACTGCAGCTTCTTGATAAAAAAAGAGGTTGGTTTGTCCTGGTCAATCTCCAGTGGTGAGTGCACACCCCCTCTGCACCGAGCTGGTCTTATGCAGTTCACAAATTCTGTCATCACACACCTAAAAACTCTCTTCCTGCCCTTCAGTTGGGGACTAAAAACCTGGCCTCAGCAAAACGCTGGTTTTGCAAATGGAATATTTGAGTCATGGACCTTTAACATTTCGCTCTCTCACAACGTCCCACCTTGCATCCCAGTAAATCTGGTCCAATCCCCAAGTTCTGTTCCACTTCATCCCACAACCCACACTGGCAGGTGGTGTTCCACTGCCCCATGGAGACAGTGTCACTCCCAGCCCATGGGGCTAAGGCTCACCTCTAGGACACCTCAAGGAGGCACAAGGTCAGCGGCTCATGTCTCTTGGGGCTATTTGGAATCATCGTGTGCCCATCACCATTCTTCTGTGCCCCTTTGTGCTCATGAGTATAATATTTTAGTCACATAACCTGATTGGAAAATTTAGCCCAAATGCATAAAATAAGAAAAATACCCATAAAATAAAATATCATTCTCACAAACTATTTCTCCTCTTATCTGTGTGGGTGTTAACACCAGTTTGCAGTGTGGATTGAGCAGATGTTTGAAAAGGCATGAGTGTCAGATAGATATTTGGCCCTAAAACCCTAGATTTTCTTTTATCTATATGAAGCCTTATGTACTTAAAGTCTGACTTAGACAAGTCTTTTGCACAGACATCAAACTTCAATGCAGATTTGAATATTTTAATTTGAATTAAAATTGAAGGTTAATTTGAAACCTTTGGATTTGAATGTGCTTAGCCCTGCATTGCAGAGGATAAATGCACGAAGTTAAGGACATGAAGAAAGGTGTAGGTTAACCTAAAGTGGAACACCAGGATAAGAGCAAATGGATACAAATGGTTCATGGGAAAAAATGAAAAAAGAAAAGAAAAAAAGAAATTCGAAGGTGACTTCATTGGAGAGATGATTCTGGAGCAACAGTCTGATAGCAATAATTTGGAAAACTAATCTTACAATACTCAGCTTCATCAAAAAATACAGAGAGATAGGATGGGAACTAATAAAAATTCCATTGGACCAGGAAAATACTTATCTTTTTCCGTCTGTTTCGAGCAGTCAGGTTGTGGAGGGTGCTGTGCTAATCATGGTCCTTTTTGTCGCAGAAGACACAAAGCTGGAAACCATAAACGTGAAGAGTGTCTCAAACACGAACTTAAATCCTGTGCTTTTCCATAAAATGTGCCTAGAACTGAAGGCCTGTCGGTTTGTCTAATGTTATTGGACACTAAACAGTGCTTCCCTTGTGTGGTAGAATTGGAAAGGTAGTGACTAGAGCTAAGCAAATAATGAATATTCCATTCAGTGAATTTTTCTACTACTTGCAGGTTTTCCCAGAGCACACTGTAGTTCCCAGCAAGCCTTATTATTCTGCAAATAACTTCTTTGAAAAAGTCCTGGTCTTTAGATTGCATTTTATTTCCTAGCAAATGCTGGTTGCTTAAAATTCAAACTGTTGTATTTAGGCACATGGCATATGAAGTGTTTTTGTTCCTTAGAGAATCAATGGAAGCCTTAAAAAAGTCACATTTCTAGTGCTGAAAGAGTCATTATTAATCATAGGAAATTTAGTGGTTTAGGGTAAAAAAAAACTGTACAAAGTGCTAGAACAAGGCCAATTATACTAGCTCTATCACTATCAGTATTTTCAGAAAACCTTTCACTTCTGTACTAGTAACAATTTTTTTTATATGCATTGCTACATATCCCTTGAATCATGATAATGACAAAGAACACATGCTAAAAGGTTACTAGATTCCATTGTCATACTTGCTATCTAAAAGTCTTTATATTTGTCCTGTACAATTTACATACATCAATGTTTATATGACTTTAACAAAGAGACACTGTTCTTTTTTCCCTCTTCTCATGTCAAAATGGGAAATTCAGAAGGCCTGTGACTAGTTTTCTCTTTTGATTTTTAAAAGATCAGTTTGTATAGATATTAGCTCCGCAGAAAAAACAGCTGATCCACAACAGAAAGAAATGCTGAAATCATATGCTTCTGGGGCTCAGAAAGGGCATCCCTCTATATATCCTCTGACATCTTCTAAATTTCATAATGATATCTGTATGATTCATAAAATATTGGTGTCCAGCTGAATATCTTGCTCTGTCAAAATATACCTCGAGAATTACAGCTATGTGGATGGCTTTCCTACCCAGTTGCTATTTTACAACACAACTGAAAGTGTACAGACTTCCTAATTTTAGAATGACAATGACCTCTTGCAAAGTTTAACATTTCAACTACCTTGACCACAAAAAGAGTTTAACATTTCAACCACCTTGACCACAAAAGAAGTGGCCTCTAAAAAACTCAGATACTTGTGCAAAAGCACATATCTTAATCTTAAAAAGATTAAGAGAAGAATAACATCAACCAGGTTATTCATCAATCCTCAATGTTACAAGAGTATTTTTAGAAGGGATCTATTACCTCAGCCTGGGAGATCTTTGAATATCTGCAGAAGATAGATACAAAATGTTTTTTCCAATGGTTATTGATACTAGCCAACTGCCAGAAATCTCACTGTGTAGCAACTACACAAGGATAACTTCTTTCTTTGTCTTTTAAAAACCTGATAAGTTTCCATAAAAAGTTCTGGATTTTACCTGTGTAAGTGAACCTGCAAAAAACTTTGCATTTTCCTTTTCTCCCATCACTTGTAATTCATCTTTGGCCAGTGTCCCTGATGTGCTGACATCTCCCAGCTTCTCTCCCATGAGACACCAATGTGAGGGCAGCCAAACAGAAGGCAGTAGAAAGCAAGACCATTTCTAGAGGGACCCTAGAGTTCCTGAATAATCTTTCAAAGCCACAGTTACCCATTTTCCTGGTAACCTCCAGGTTGTTTTTTTCTCTTGGTATTTGGTCAATATTTCTCACCAACAGCTTTGAATAAGATGAGTTCTACTCATCAAAGCCAAACAGAACTAAGGAGGCTCATGGGCAGGTTATTCAGATTAACTGTCATGATGATCAGAGCCTTGAAGTATGTTGATGACTTTAACTCCCTGAAAGTATTTGAAGGAACAAAAGTATCAAGATTCAGTATCCTTCTCATTCTGAGAAGATCCATATTTTTTATAAAAGCGTGTAATGAAAGCATGATGATAAAATTCTCAATAGCCCTTATGGTTCTGGTCACAGTCAGAATAGAAAGCAGGACTCATGAGATTAGCAGAAGTAAGAGAACCTGGAGGTTGGTTTGGAAGTTGTTACCTTGCAAAGAAAGTCTTGGTCCCAGTTGCTTCTTCCAAGGTTATTTTACCAATGAATCTCAAGTATATAATACATAAATAGCCATTAGATCGGGGAACAAAAACACAAAAATTTTCTTGGATCACTTCTAGATTTTTAGGTTGTTCATCAGGCCAGTGATGTGACTTGAATGTTGAGACCACTCCTTAGAGTCCAGTTTCATTCTCTAGAGATGGGTAGAATAAACCACATTTCCTCTAAATACAATCCACCATATAAGAACGTTGAATAAGCAAAATATTTGTTACATTATTTTTGTTTAATATTTTTGCATTTTCCTCTGTGAAATGGTATGTTTAATATCTTGTGGCTTGCTGACTCCCAAAAAGGGCATAGTTTCTCTTGAAGTCTTCAGGAAATCCTATGGACATGTCTATTCTTCCAGAAGACTTACTTTAGTCTTACTGCAGAGGAGAAAGGAGCTGAGCCCAATGTCATAACTTAATAAATCATTAAAAATACAATGCAATATTGGGAACAGATATTAAGCTACTTAATGGGCTAATGACTTAGGCTTTACTTTTCAGGAATTTTCTAATATATCCTAATCACAGGTACATCATGAACAAATTCATACAGTCAAGTTTTTAGCACTTTTTTTTTCTCATTTCCATAAAAAGAAACAATAGTGTTATAACTATATTTTGCATGCTTTTCCCAATAATGACTTGATGGTAAAACCACTGTCACTGAAAATGAATATTACAAAATTAATATCAGTCATCAGTTAAAATAATATCAGAACAAAAAGTCAGTACTAATTACATTTAGTTTGTTTAATTGCTTCTTTCTTACATAGCTTTCACAAAATTTTAATGATAGTTGGTGGATATAAGAATATCTTCTGTCTGCACAGGAAGTGAGACATTTAAAGTTTTATAAGAGTGAAGTGTCACAAAAAAACCCTCCCACTGTATTGCATTTGGTTTAAAAAATATTTAGGGAATGTGACACTTCTCTGCTAGTATTCTTCATGGACTCCAACCATTGCATATGTGTGTGGCATTAATTCAGTGTGTGGGTAGTATTTCTATTAGCACTCTTCTATCAAAATAGTCATTTCTAGGCATGCACGCTTCTGGTTACCTTGAAGATTTAATTTTAATATATATGTGTTGTCTATTTATAGAGCTTTATCACATGCACCTTTAGCACATAGCAAGTCAGACAGTCATGGCACAGAATCTGCACCATTCTAGACCAGAAGCTGAAAGCCAAATAGGATATTTTACAGCTCTAGAGATTTGTGTTAGAAATGGATCCCAGAACTGAAATACAGCTTCAGAGGATCTGACTTTTTCATCATAATCTTGGGAGTTATCTGCACTGAAAGCACTCATGATGACTTCATGTCTGGTCTTCGCTAGAACTTGAAGTTCAATAAATGGTTGAGGGAATCTGTGCTTCCAGAGTTTCTTTTTAGTGAAAGACAGATGAAGAAGAGAGGCTGCTGCTGAGATGCTGATTATGTACATGCTTAATTGTAGTGACAACAAAATCAATGCCATTTTAAAGCAGTGGTGCCTCTATTAACTGAACTGAAAAAGCAGTCAGTGCAAGTCACAGCTGGATAGTGAAAACTCACAGGGGAGAGGGATTACAAGTTTTGTGGGGCAGTAAGAAAATATTGGAATTCAGAACAGTTCTTTAGTAAACATGCAACTGTGGGTTATAAACCAGAATAGGAAAATCCACTTAGGGCAAATTAATATGTACTTAATTGTACTTATCGGCAGGGAGAGTAATGTCTTGAGATAAACTTAATCTAAGAACTATGAAGCAAAACTAATAGAATCTGGCATCCAACATGCAAATGAGAGTTTCATGTTAAGATGTACTATAACCATATGTATTAATTTATTATAAACTGCTGGGGGCTTTGTGTGCTCAAAAGTGGGTACAGCTGGCATATTAATTTAGTTTAATTTGAAAAGAGCTATTAAGCTTTATTAGGCAACTCAACAAAAACCCCTACAAATAAACAAAACAAGAAAAAAGAAAATGTTCTTCATGTTCAGAATCATTTTTAGTAGATCTTTCTGAAACACATCTCACTTGTCTTGTGAAGAGAACATTGTGGCATCTATTTTATGTTAGACTAGAAGTGACCAGACACACTTGTTTTACTCAGAATTAAATCTGTGTGTTAAATATCTAATATAATAATAAATAAGTATACAAAATAATTGTGTGTTATATTAAAGATTGTGTTGGGGTTATTGGGCTTTTTTTTCTTTCTCCATGTCAGAAGAATTAACTCCAATGCCTTTTGCCCAAATGATTACTTCAGAGTCTATCACTGCCAAAATGCTTCTCATGGTTTTCTAACACTGCATGAAGTGCAACAAAAAGAAATTCCTGTGTCTGGGGAAGGAATAATCCCAGGATAACCTAGGTGCCAACCACCTGAAAGGCATCTGGACAGAGAAGGATCTGGTGATCCAGGAGGACACCAAACTAACCTTGAGGGAGGAATGTACACTCACAGCAAAGGCAGCCCCCCATCTGCTGGGCTGCCCTGGGCAGAGCTTTTTGTTGAGGGAGGAGATCCTTTTCTGATTGGGTCTTGTGCTGCATCCAGTGCTGGACTCCCCAGGACAAGAGAGACACAGAAATCACAGAGAATGCCCAGTAAAGGGCACTGGAGAACCTGACACAAGAGGAAAGTCTGAGGGCTCTGAGTGATCAGCCTGGACTGGAGAGAACTAGGGGATTTCATCAAAATGTATAAATATACAGAAACAGGGAGAAAAGAAGGCAGAGTCAGGGAAAACCTTGCCATTTGCAGGACATCTAAAGATGGTGAAGGTCTAAAAAGCAGGTTGTTAAAAGGTAGTGAGTCACCATCTCAAGGAACAGAGGAATGATTTTAGTGCCTTTTCCTTTTAGTAGGTAATGAAGAGCTGTGCGTAACAGTACCCAAATTTTTTTTTTTCCTTTTTCACTGCTAACTTACTGCTTTTTTACCTATAAAAACCTACAATCTATTACAAAAGACTTTTTAAAGGGTATTTCTTCAGTTAATCTGATGCAATTAAATTGTCTGGTTGTTTTATATCTACACTTTAATACAAATGTAGACAAATAGTTGACCAGCAAAGATTTTTTTGCTCACTGAAAATGAAAAAAAAAAAAGGGCCTAATATGTTATACAGATGGAAATCAGTGTGAACAATAACTCATTTAAAATTTTAATTTTGTTAACAATAACTAAGAGTGCTATTTTGTTAGAATTCAAACAAATGAAAGATTATGCATAATGGTGTTTGACCCAGAAAAAAATTGAGAAAGGGGAACAGAGAAGGAGGGCAATTGCAGAAATAGTCAGCAATGGATGTCAAAGAAGCCAAAATAATGAGGGGGAATCCAGTCACAGAAGGACTTGGAAGGTTTAAAAAATCTGATGGATGAGAAAGACAGTTCTGTGCAGTTAAATGTAGTGTAATGATGACTTTGATGAGTCTTTGTTTCACAGCTCTTTGTGCAACATGAAATAGGGGGAGTGGAGGGGAAAAACTGAAAACAGTCAAAGTCATGTCTGTGAGTGTCATTAATGAGTGATGAGGACTATAAAGACAAAAGACAAATCTCTGAGGATTTAACGGGTTTTTATTCCATACATCTGTGTAAATTTCAAAACCTGAGATGTGACTAAGAGTGGGTGTCCGAAAGAGTAAGAGAAGAGTGGATGTGTCAAGGAAAAACAGTACTTCTAGACTTTGATTATTGCAACACTAGCAACCCTAATTACCCACATAGAAACAATCCAGTTAAAGCACCCCAAAATTAACATTTTTAAGCTGTAGTTTTCATGTATTTGCAGTGAGTTTTTATCCTTACTGGGGACTGAATGCAGATCAGGTACTTCTGCAGCTCTACGGAGGGGAAAAACATGGGAAAACAGACCCATTTTTTGCTTCAGTGTACCTTTATTCACTTAGTTGTCATGCAAGCAGAATCACAAGCAAATCCTAGGATAAATTTCCATGCAAACCCATAAAATGTCCTTAATCACAAATAAAAACTTGCATTTATTATTATGTCTTATTGTATCTGTTTTGAGACAGGTGGTGGTCAGTCTGCACAGCTAATAACTTTCTCTCATGATAGGGTTTTTAGCACCTGTGTAGCATAACTAAGGCTTCTGTCTGTATGCTGTGTATAAACCCATTATTATTTTGCTCAACATAAAACTGAGGCAGGTTTGGGCAGATGTTTAATAGAGCACTCTATAGCAATTTAGGAAAGAAATTAAAGAAAATGACGTCTCATTAATGCTTAAGGTAGAAGTTTAGGCAGGCTGAGGGTAATCATAATTCAGAGAAACCACAAAGAAAAATATTGAACCAGTCTTATCATATACACATATACATATACATATACCGTATGTATGTGTGTATATATATTTATAATGCATATAAAACAATAGGATTTCTATCAATCCAGTTAGGTGTGTGTAAATAGTCTGTGAGAGATTCTAAGGAATGACTGATCTTAACATTTTAAAGCCCTTGTATTCTTGGTTGCTTTTACCTTTGCATGATTTTTTTTTTTTTCCTGACCTTTAACTCTTAGGATACCTGAAAAAGAATAATGAGGAAATAATTAAGGTATAAATAGAAATCTTTCTGATTGCTCTGGGTAGGAGCTGAAATCACTAATCCTGCCATCAGAATTGTCATTATGTTGCCACAGATTCTGGGTCTGAACTCATTTGAAAATTAAATTGCAATGATGTTCTGTATTTACTGTGAAGCTGAGATTTCTGACCAAGTGCTTTTTCAAAGTAAATAAGAACATCACATCCGTATAAACACATCACTGATTTATCAGTTGCTAGAAGCTATTGGAACATATCTGAATGTTTTCTTTCAGGATTTAGACATAGAGTCCACCATTTAAAACACCTTTATTTGTGGGAGGTTTGTTAAAATGTCAGTAGCTAGAGGGTTTCAGAGGTACAGGAACATTATGTGTGTTAGTTTCCAAGGAAGAAAAAGTTCTGTGCAGATACAAATTTCTCAGACAGTCTTGCACGCTGGTCCTATTGATGTGCTTTTATGGAAAAATAATTTTCACTGTCAAAAACAAAGCCTTTGTGAGAAAGAGAACTTTTATCTCTCCCCTCTCTAGAACATGTGTAGGTAGAAAAATGCAATTAATTCTTTTAGGGACTTCGAAAGTATCACCTATTGGACCTGCAAACTAGCCAAATTGCTTTCATTTGAATACAATTTGGAATTGGCTCAACTAATCACTGTTTCCTAATTGCATTTTTGAGGAAAAAGGGGACCTGAATGAAGCGACTGCTTCTCATTAAAACAGCAGAGTGCTTGATGTCTGCTATTGTACCTGATAACTGGGGCAACAAGTGGCATCTATTTGGGCAAGTAGCAGTAATTTAATCTGCACAGTATTTATAAATAACACATTCACCTTTCATTATGTCTAAGCAATAGTGTATTGTACTTGAGACTGTAAACAAAAATCAACCCCAACCACTGTTCTCTTAAAAGAAGTCCATAAACATTGTCAAGGGAAAAATATAACTTCTGTGCTTTTTCTGTAGCACATAGTCTGGCAGGGTAGTGTAAAAGGAATTTGGCAACCGACAAGTGCAAGAAAATTTTTCTTATGTAACATTCTACTGGTATTGCCCAAAGACAGTACCCAAAAAGGACCTACAGGACCCTAGTACCTAAAGGGGGCCTACAGGAGCACTGGAGAGGGACATTTTTCAGGGGCATATATGGAGAGAACAAGAGGGAAAAGGCTTAAGCTACAAGAGGGTAGCTGTTGTACACCACAACGACACAGACTCCAACTTCAGAAGGCTGAAAATGACTATTTCTGAGGATGTCTTCCCTTCTATACTACTCTACACAGAACAATTGGATTGGTGAAACAAAGACAAACTTTTTCAGTCACATTGGTCAGACCAGAGGGACATCAAGAAGTCCCTCATGGGGAAAGGAGTGTAAACAAAGTTATAGTCATAAAAACATGCCTCTCATTTACAGAAAATTCTCTGGGAAAAGAATTTCAGAAAACCAAAACATGTCAGGCATGAACCAGGGCTACAGGATACTAATAAGAAATCCTTTGCTATCGCAAGTTGCTTAGAAAAGTGGCAGCTGCCTCTTTCTTGGAAGTGTTCAGAGCCAAGATGGATGGGACTTGGAGAGCCTGGTCTAGTCAAAGGTGTCCCTTCCCATGGCAGGGGGTTAGAACTAGATGACATTTAAGATTCTTTCCAACCCAAACATTTCCACAATTCTCTGATTCAATGATAAGGGTGAGGGATGTACAAGTTCAGCATCTTGCCTGGTAAGAAAAACTGCTGATCTGAAATACTCTCAGCAGTCAAGTTTTCCCATCAGGGCAAAGAATGAAAAGGATGAAGATGCAGCACAGGTGGGCACAAATATTTTGGCAGAATGCTTTCATTGGAAAAATGCCGATTTCTTGAAGTGAAACATTCCTTGGGAGGGTGTCGATTCCAAGAGGAGCAGGGCTAACAACAAACCTGCCTGTATTCCTGCCAGCTCCTCCACCAATCTACCTTCCAAGAAACTACCTGTCTTAGTCAAAATGCCTCCAGATAACAGTGCAGAAGGTCAGCAATCAGATTTCAGGTGAGCATAAAGCAAAACCCTCCATGACCCAAGAGTCATGGCAGAGCTGCCATGAATGTATGTCAGGATAAAAAAGCTTGTTCTTGGGATCATCAAGACGTATTATTGAATTTCCTTTCTATGTATATTTGCCAAGCAATTTCCTTCCTTTTTTAAAAATGAGTTTTGCCTCAGCTGTGACATTTTTTTACAAAAGCGACATTCTGTTTCTTAGCTAGCTTTTCCAGGAGGACTGAGGGTGCTCTTGAGAGATCCAGAAACTGTTCAGTGTGTAACTTTGAAAATTTAACAAATCTTCTGCTATTTCAGAGGGCCGAAATGTTTACCTCAGAGCAATTGGGACTTTTGTAGGATCATTAGTCCAGGAAGGTAACGACAGTGCTGAGGTTAAGGCAATGTCTTGGCGTTCAGGGCTCCATAATTCAGCATGGCATTGTCAAATATGTATTTTGCAGAGCCTCACACAAGCACCTGTTCTCTTCATATTTTTTCTTTTTCAGTCATGAAACAAATTATGGAAAAGAACAATATGTTTAAGTCTTTTATGGCAGTGGTCTTTTACTGTCATTTGTGTATCGCAAATGAAGTTTAGGATTTGGCCTACAACTATATACCACAAAAGTATGTAAACACTATTATAAAAACACTTAAAAAACTTTAACAGACAAAATAAAATCTTCTGTCTCTTCCTGCACAGAAATTAAAGATGCAGGTTATCACATTATGGTTTTCAAATCCTGGAAACAGCATGAACATTTTCTTTGCAAGTGACTTTTTACCCTCACTTTTCTGTAGAAATAAAAATTTCTGTCTTTTTTTCTGCTTCTGATTTCCTCTGGTTTTCAATCTGATATGAATTGGTACAGCCAGAATACGGCTCTCAATATCCAGCACAGTTCTGCTGATTAGTTTTCTGAAAGAGGACAGAGTGAAGAAGAACGACAGGTTATATTGATTTACTTCTAATGATCTGTTTCTGAACTAGATCTGGGCAAAGTGTTCTCCCGAAGGCACATGCAGCTGTGCTCATGGCTCAGCTCTGCATCACCATCAGGATTAAAAGCCAGTAATGGATTCTGTCATGTTGCTGTATCTTTCTGCATTTTTTTTTCAAACCCCATATGGGGTTAGCTGCTGAGGACATATATATGACTTTTCTTTGCCATCTGTTGAACAGTCTGGAGAAGGGCACCCATAGTCTGTTACAGAGGCAGTACATCAAAATAGCATTGCACAACCCTGAGGTGTTTAGAGGGAAATTGTCACATGAAGTATATGCCTGTACTTTGTTGGAGAGTGCGTCTCTGGAGAGTGATTTTGGGTAAGCCTGGGATTTGTGAAGCCATAAATACAACATGTGTAAATGGGTGATATGGAAAAGCCCTCATTAAAACTTTTTTGGGGACCCAGCCTGCCTTTAAAGGTCTGGAAAGATTTTTTTCTTGAAATAAGTGGTGTCATAACAGGACTGTAAATTGCTCTAAGTTTGATAAATGATGCTCAACAATATGTGTGTCAGACAGAAATAACTGATTTTTATGTATTGAGATTCAACAAAACTCTATAGATCTGTTTTCAGTTCTCCCCATCATGGTAGGTGGGAGAAGGGGTGGGCATTGTACAACATTGTCAGAATAACTAAATTATTATCCGAATATGTCTACATGATCCAAAAGCAGAAAAGTCTTCACTCTGCCCACTCTTTCAAAAATCTGGTATTAACCAGCTCTTAGCCTAAGTACTATAATCATGATCAGGGTGTCATGGTCTTTGGAGTAATAAAATGCATGGTAATGTAGTTCTTTTTTCAGACTGGGCATATGACCACACAAACATGGATGTCACCTAACTCAAAGGGGTCTTCTAAATAATATAAATACTTTCTCAACATTTTGAGAAGGAAGAAATATTTATGTCTGACTTTGACCCTATAATTAATAATGCTCCCTGGCTTCACTTGATATGGACATTTTAGGGGTTTCTCAAAAATGAAATGATTTAAGGGAAAATTGTATATTGCATATCTTCTGACAGTTGTCATATTAATGCCAACTAGGTTTCCTTTGTATTATTTTTCATGTGATGCCTGAGGAAAATACTGCATGATGGTGTATAAAAGATGGATACTTTCAGTCAAGAAGGTGTTATCCCCCAGGAACAGTTATACACTTTCTTATTTTCATTATTGTTTATTGATAAATTGGCAATACTACAGTACAGAAGGAGTCTGAGTGCTCTGCTGGGTGTAAATGACAACTGACACACAGATATTTTTTGTTCTCTTTCTGCTGATGTAGAGCTAAAAATGCAGAAGAACATCACCTGCTTTTGGGTTATCAACTTTCAAAGTTTATCTATTCCCCCTATGCTGACACATTCTCTTCCTTTCCCTGCATTCTTTCATGAATTAAAGTACTATCAATCTTAATCACATATTCTATGCTTCAGTCTTCTTGTTTCTATTAGAACTCAAAGTAGACATACTGTAAAAATTAATCTATTGTTTTATAAGAAATTGTCCCTCATAGAACTAGATTTATAGCTAGTGATATTCTGTTACCAGTATAAAGTATGAAGGCCAATCATGATATTACACATCTGGAACGAGTGACTTCAGCCTTTGGGTTCCTGGGGTTATGAGATTTCTTCTGCAATATCTTGGTATAATCCTGTATTCTTTTTCTTGTAGTATCCATAAGGTTAAGGTCTCATTTCCAAGGCAATTCACAAGGCATCCAGAGCAATGTTCTTCATTGGTATCAAGACCTGGAGACTGGCTTCTACTCACAGCTTCCCCAAGGCACTTTTTCTAAAGGGAAGGTGATTTGTGCTAGTGTTGACTGCATGACATTGCATGTGTGCCCTGTCCCCATGTTCTCATGGTATTCAGAGCTTGGTTTTACAGTCTCTTTACTCAGTAAGTCAAGAGAAGAAAATACAAGTTATCCATGAGAAAAATCTTCTAAGAGATCCTTGGGCTGGGCTGCATGAGATTGCAAAATCATTCTTCAAAATTACCTGCAACAGCTCACCATTAAAGATAGGATAAATGTGCCCAGTAATTTTCCACTAATATTAACATGTACTCCTGTATTCTATTTGCCAAATTTCAAAGGTAATTGTGGGAGTATTGAAAACATGCAGTAAGTTACGAAGTTGAAGCTTTTCTCCTGTTCCGTTTTTTGGCACCACACCAATTTTTGTCACTTCATTCCTTGAGCAACAGTATATTAAGTGATGTGACAGATGTTAGTCACGTGTAGACTCTTTCTCTTTAGTTGCTCACTTTATGTCACTTCCAATCCTCAGGTGGTGTAAATTAGAGCAGCACTACAGATTGATGATGGCTTATGCCAGGGGAAAAAAGTCTTTCTCTTAAACCTTAGTGATAAAAACTCTTCTGAAACAAATTTGAAAAGTCTCCTCCCTTGGCTTTTTATTTTATTTTAGAACAAAAGGATTGAAATAACTGTTTGCATCACTCCTTCAAATGCTAAGTAGCTCTTTTACATTTCTTCCTAAGCTTGTACGCACACACAAATTTTAGAACTAAAATGAAAAGATGAAAAAGAAAGGGTGAGTAGTCTTGAGCGTTTCAATAAACTGTGAAAGGCTATGAATAATGGAAAAGTAGAATGAAATGGTTAGAGACCTAAAAGCTAAGAAGACGACACCCACCTTTTAATGTCAGAACTAAATGGACCCATTTATATTACGCGATTACCTCTGATTTTTCTCATGCTCGGTATTTTCACAAATTGCAAATTTAAAAGTACATACAGATATGTTGAGCCATTATCTTTTTTCCACTGATTTTCACACACATTTAATGTGGGTCTAGCCCCATTTTTCTTGATAGTCTGTTGACTTCATTGGCTTCCTGCTGATTTGAGATGGTGTTAGTAAAGCTGGAATCAGGTCCTATCATGCAGCAGTGTCTCTCTTGAAATTTTGAATGCAGACCTCTTGTCATTGTAGCAATGCCTTTCAGTCATCTCAAATGGCATTCTGCTGAGCATTTCTCCCTCCTTACAGCAGCTGAAAAATCAGAGCACTGTGAAATCAGAGAGGATAAAATTGGGTCTGGAGACAATCTAATTTTCTTTCCTTAAAGCCAAATTGTTTCCAACAGAAGCATCCTCTGGTGCACATTCTCATAATCAGTGAGATTGGCACATAGTTGTCCTAGAAACAAACTAATTAACCTTTTGGGAGTCACTTCGGATAATTTATATATAATCTTATCCCTCTCCTCATTCTGTTCTTGGGTGTTTTTTCACTGTTTTTTTCTGATCCATCAAGGCTGCTATACATACACATTCACAGTGAGAAACCTGAGCTTGGGCAATTCTCATTTCATACTGTTGTTCTCCAAGGTCACGTTCTTAATTATTAACATGCAGTGAAAAAGCAGTCATTCACAAATATATAAAAATCACATTCCTGACTTATGTGACACCAGTTTAGGCAGATGTGTCAGTACCTTTGAAGCACTTTACCTTGCATGTCTCAGCAGTGAGGATGGCCATGGTCTGTGCCACCTGTCACACGTACAGAGAGTTGTGGAATGGAGTGGGTTTGAAGGGATCTTAAAGATCATCTAGTTCCACCCCCTTTGCCATGGTTAGGGACACCTTGCACTAGACCAGGTTGCTCAAAATCTCGTCCAACCTGGCCTTGAATACTTTCAGAAGTCATAGTTCATAGGATGTCATCTCATTCCATCCTGTGCTTGAAGGAAACTCAAGTCTTTGATGCATTTGTGGCACTAAGAGTGGTTTGATGCACTCTGTGAAACAGACACAGAGAAGCCCTGGCATGAATGGAGTTAAAGAACCACAGCTGGTCAAAGCACAGATGATATAAATGACAGATTCCCTTTTCCCAGTGACATATAAAGGTTTGTATGAGAGACCCAGGACTGCAGTGAGAGAATGGAAGTATCATGTAAAAAATGCATAAACTCTAGGGTCTTGCACTAGTTCTGATAAATAATTTCTTTGCAGCTTTCAGCTCTATTAACATAATTTAAACTACGAGTTTTATGCAGTAACTCTACTCAGATTGTCTCAGAGGGACTTGCTAATGTGCTTTTCCCCCTTTCAAGCTATTTAGTCTGGATATGCCCAGAGGGCTGTAAGGAGACTTGAATTGGGGCCTGACAGTAAGTAGTGTTGCTTGCCTATGGCTTCGATACTGGGAACACACCAGTGCAGTGTTATTGCTTTGTTGAGACTTCGGCTTTGTGTTCCACCATCATAGCACAGAAAAACAACAATAAAAGGTTTCACATTGGGAAGTGAAAATGAATTCCAGTCTAGTTTGTCTCTTCCTGTCTAGTTTATATCTTCCCTGTAGCAAGACAACAACTTATATGAGTAAAAAGGGCAATTATACTCTTTTCTAATCTATGCAGTTTATACTGTTTGTTTATTATTTTAATTGGCAGCAAATGTTAGGCATTTATGTGTACACTGGGAAAAAAAAAGTAAAAAGCTCTTTCAATAAACTGCTCACTGTAGCTCCATAAGGGAAAACTACTTGTAGTGTCAAAAGTACCAAAGTACCATGGGCTACATACAGATGGATTGGAAAATGTGTTGGTTTGATGGTGCTAAGCATTCTACATTCTACAGCAGGCTCTTTCCAGTAGGATTTTGTTATTCATAGAGCTTTGTAGACTTCAGTGCACAGAACTTGAATAATGCATACTTGGGACAGAATAGCCAGTTCTGGCTAAGGGAAATATCTTTTTTAATCATTATTTTTTATTTTATAACAAATGATATTTCACACCAAAAGAAAGAAAAAATTTGGGATGCTCTTTTTCCCATAAAAACTCTGACTTTTCTACTGAGTTGAAAGGGAAGCCTATACATCTTCCTTTCTTATTAGCTTAACTAGTCAGAATGCTAATGAATTAAAATTGTTTAAGGTTTGTTAAAGATCTAGCACCTTTTGCATTTGCAACATGAATGAATACATGCAAAATATTGACCAAAGTAGACAAGTAGTGATTTTAATCATCATCTGCAGATAATTGAGGGAGATAATTTTAAATCAAGGCTAGGAGATAAGCTTCCATAAGCTTGTCCAAATAAACAAAAAGCTAACTTACCATAACATAAGAAAAATGCCAATGTTGTCCACTTCAGGCTGCCCTTAGAGTCAAGGCCATATCTGGAATCTGATTATTAGCTCAGAGGTTAGAGGCTCACATCTGTGATTGTGGAAGTCCTCAGATACACAGTGCCATACAGGAGCAGTCTTTCCCTAAAAGTACTTCTAGTTTAAGTCTAGGCCCTGGGTAGCTTCCAGCTGTTCGCATCTTGAATAAATAAAACACTAAAATATCACATTATATCATCAATATTGCAATTTAGCTGCCCTTTTTTATAAAGACTCAAGAAGGAAATTGCCTGGGGTAATCCCACTGAATAAAATCATAGAACCACTAAATAATGGAATCACAGAACCATGGATGGGTTTGGGTTGGAACGGCCCTTAAAGATGATCTGGTTCTAACCTCCCTGTTACAGGCAGACACCTCCCAATAAACCAGATTGCTCAAAGTTCCATCCAACCAGCCATGAACACTTCCAGGTATGGGACAATCACAACTTCTCTGGGCAATCTTTACCAGCTCCTCACCCCTGTCATAGTAAAGTATTTCTTCTTAATATCTAATTTAAGCCTACTCTCTTTCACTTAAAGTCATTAGTTCATGTCCCATCACTGCATGCCCTTGCCAAAATTCCTCTCCAGATCTCCTGTAGCCCCTTTAGGTACTGGAGGGTGCTATAAGGACTCTTGAATCATCCTATTCTCCAGGCAGAACAGCCTTTACTGTGTCAGCCAGTCTCCACAGCAGAGGTTGTCCAGACTCTGAGAATCCTCATGGCCTCCTCTGGATTCATTCTAGCAGATCCACAGATTTGTTGCACTGGGGGCCCCAGACCTGAAACAATACTCCAGGTGCAGTGTTATGAGACAAGATTACAGGGGTAGAATCACGTCCTCCGCTGGCCATGCTGCTTTAGATGCAACCCAGGGTTTTAGAGTTGCAAATGCACATTCATGGGTTAGGTTTGGATTCTCATCAGCCAAGATCCCCAAGTCCTTCTCCTCAGGGCTGCATTCAATATGTTCTCCACCCTGCCTGTGTTTGTGATTGGAGAAGGAATAATTGATTTGGCAAATAAAATGTTCTGCACTGTTGGGTCCTGGACCCTTGCTGTGTATGTGCACCAGTGAACCCCAGGTTCTGTACTCTCTTCATTCAAACAAAAGAAAAGAAACTAAAAGTAGCAATTTTTTTAGATGTAGAAATCCAGATTGTATTAAATTTATAAGAGAAACTTACAATATAAATATATGTGTTAAATACATATATATAAATATATGCTTTTTGGCTTTTACAGTCTCTTGTGCATATGTACGTGCATAAATGTGTATATTTTTGTGACTATTAAGCTGGAGACATACTGTACTGTGAAATTTCATTGAAATATTAGGCTTGATGATTCTAAAACATTTTTAATTTTCTGTTCATTTTATTATAATAGTATAAGTAGTGGATAATGTCTCTGTCCACAGCAATAGGGATTTGACTAGATATTCTTTAACGGTCCCTTAAAACTCAAAACATTCAGTAATTTTGTATTTTTACTAGTGTAAACTCAAGGGAAATGAGAAAAAAAAAACTGGATAAAAATAGGAATCTCTATTTTTGTACTTGAAATGAAAACTTCTGTTCAAAAATGTCAATTTTTGTCAGAAGTTTTTGATGTTTTTTGGGGGATTTTTCCCCTAAATTGAAGACATTTATCAGGTCAAAAAGCAACTGTGTGCATACAAAAATATATTGGTCTTTGTGAGATTCTTTATTTTTAAATTTGGTGCATGATAAAATATGTATAGCAGTTTATCATATGTTTACACCAACAGAAATAATTTTATTCTCACTTGCTCCAAATTGTCAGGAAGCCCAAAAATCATGTACTCACACAGTAATCTTTACAAGAGCAGCCTGGTTATTTGTCTTGAGCTACCAACTGGAAAAGAAGAACTAATAGCATCTATATAGCATTTAATGTGCACTTGTGCTTAATTGGTATCAGCAGCACTGTTAGAAAATTAAGTAAGTAGACATTTAAGTAAGCAGAAATCTTCATTGCTGTTAGGCTGATATTGTTGCTGTTCTGCAGGACTCATAGGCTGGGGATAACTCTGGTACCATAGCCCAACATAAATCAGCTCTCAAAAGCAATATTGTTCAACACCATCTTGCTTTTTGGCTTTCATTTTCTATCTACTGGAGCTTGATACAAATAGACCATTTATATTCACACATTTATTTTTAAATAGTTTCCTAATGAAGGCTCTGTTCCCTTCCATTGGGGAGTGTGTGTTTCATTATTATAAACCAGAATGTGTGGAAGATTACTTGTTCCTACTTGAAATGTAAATTGCATAGTGTACCAAAAACATTGCTTATCCTCGGTAAATATTTTATTTGAATTTAATACTCTTGTACATCTGTGTTAACAGACTTACCCTGATTATAATTATTTGTTTTATTTTTTTTTCTTAGTTCTCCTTTTCAAACCTGGGGGCAAAACGTGTTAAGTCACAGTGGAATGTGTATAAACATAAATGGCTGTATTTGGTGGGAGGGGGACTGTTACATCAAAAAGCTGGACAAAATAATAAACTATTACACAGGCAGATCAGTTCAAGGTTAGGCATGATCCAGATGAATGATAAAAAAATACATTGTTTATCAGTGCAATGATAAGAGAAGATGAAATAATTTTAATCTACTATTTTTAGTATCAGATTTCAAACTAGTTTCAGTAGTGCAAACTGAGCTCTCAAATTTTCAAGCTTCAGGCCTTTTCAAAGCAGTTACCATTTTTAAAACTCATATTAAAAAACTAAAACCAAACCACTCCTTTGTTGTCTGTCTATGCTCTGGTACAGTCTTCTTATTGTAAATAATAAGCAAAATACAGCTGGACAAGCTCTGAACCATAACATTATGACTGAACTGGAGTAACCATTCGTATTTCCTCTATTCTCATGGATTATATCTTTCCTTAAAATACATATATATATTTTTAGACTGATTTGACATGATGTATGACATAGGGTACATATCATGTCAAGGTTTAAATCAGAATGGCTGGTTTTTTCATGCTTGTAAAAAATCACTGCTGAGAAGTGAGAGAACTTTCAGTAAATTGTCATTTATGACGAAAATAAAAAAAAATGAAGCTAAGGAAAAATAATGTGCACTTATTCGATTCTTCAAATGTTTACAAGTTTTGAATTTTGATCAAAGTTTCCGAATACAAAGAGAGAAATCATTTTGCATTGTTCATACCCAAAGAAAACTTGAGAAAATAAATATACCAGAAACATAGGTTATGGGTGACTTTCATACTGAGCACTTACAGAATATTTAACAGCTGCAAATGCTATCCTCATCTCATTAAATTAAAATATAATAGTTCTGTTTTGAACAGCGCAGTCAAAATGGAGAAGTAAGTGATGGAAATTGCTCAAAGAGTCAGAGTGAGTAGTACTCAGAAGCAGATTTTTTTGTTGGAGAATGAGTACCTTCAATTTAAAAGGGAGGTCTTTGTATAAAAAAGGATTATCAATATTGCAATAAACCTAGTGCTACTGCTAGTGTTTCACAACTGTTATTTTCACACCATTTGAAAAGAACAGTCCCTGTAAAGACTTTTATTTAGGAAGTGTCTTTTGCCTCATAATATGTGCCATACTACATGTCTACTTTCATCATTTTGAAAGCGATGTTTCCCTTTCTCTCCTACTTTTTAAACATCTATACAAATTTATTTCAGTTCATAAGGGTGACAAAAGGTGTAGCGACGCGGGCAGGAACTGGACCGGACTGCTGTGGTAGCTGTTTTCTTTTAATGAAGCATCAGTCTTATCACAGAGGTAAAGGCAAAGTAGCAGCTTACAGCACCCATGTAGCAGCCAGCAGTTGCAGCAGCAGCAGCAGCAGCCCCCAGCAGCCCCAGTAGCAGCCCACAATAGCCCCCGATTTCTTTGTTACAAAACATCTTAAGGACTTTTCAGCCAATAGTATATTATTAAAAATTATAGACAGTTGTTTTAACCAATCAATTATAGCACACATACACCTGTTTCAAACAATAGTCATCTGTATGCTTCTCTATTAACAATACACATTACTCTTATTAAGCTTAAGACCTTTTACTATCTTGTCTGGCATATGTTTTCTGCAGAGTTATGACTTATTCAAGCCAAACCTAAAAACTCGGCCTTTGTTTTCTATGTCTTTGTTTGCTATATTATTATATACTACTGTATCTTTTCTAGTTCCAAACTTTTCTCAGTTGCTGCAATTCTGAGATCTCAGCTTTTTTTGTTAGAGGCTTGCTTTTTCAGCTCTTAAAAATCTTCTTTTGCTTTTAGTGTTTCCCACAAAAGGGATCTTTTTTCCGAATGAGATTTTGCCTATGAATATGTTTGCTGCAGCAACATTGCCTTTGGCTGATGCTCTCAGTGATCCTACTTTAAATCATTGAGGTTTCTGATGAGGCTTCACTGGTCTCATGAGTGAAGTAGTCAGTGTTCACAGATGTGTCTGGGAAGGTATAATATTCTTTACTGCCTTACTGCTAAGTATTGTGCCCATGAAGAGATAAGGCAGGGTGCTGGTTTAGGCTGGGGTAGAGTTAGCTTTCTTCACAGTGGTTGGTAATGATGTTGTATTTTGGATTTGTGCTGAACATAGGGTTGATAATATAGAGATCTTTTCGTTATTCCTGGGCAGGAATAACGAAAGGTCAAGGCCATTTCTGCTTTCCTTACTGCCACCCTGGCAAGGAAGTTGGGAGGAGACACAGCCAGGACCCATGACCCAAACAATCAAAAGGATATTCCATACCATATGACATTATGGTCAGTATATAAAGTGGAGGGAAGGAGGAAGTGGGGATGTTTGGAGTGATGGCATCTGTCTTCCTAAGTAATAGTAACATGGGATGGGGTCCTGCTCTCCTGGAGGTGGCTGAACACCTGCCTGGCCATGGGAAGCAGTGAATCAATTCCTTGATTTGCTTTGCTTGTGTGTGCAGCTTTTACTTTCCCTATTATACTGTCATTATTTCAACCCATGAGTTTTCCAGCATTTACCCTCAATTGCTGCCACTCTTCCACTGGTAGGAGAGTGAGCGAGCAGCTGCATGGGTCTTGGTTGCTGTCTGTGGTTAAACCACGACAGTTCTTTTAGAAATGATAACACATCTCTAGGACAGTCAAAGCTGTTCAAGCTTCAGGGCACTGCAGTATTGTAAACACAAAACTCCTCCTGCTAAGTGTTGTTTTTGGAATAGCAGCTGGTTCAGATTTGCCATTATTGAATATTATTAGCTGCACCAAAGAAAATGAAGCTGCAACTCTTTCATTTATTAACTGCTCTGGCTGTTAACTTTCTGCCATCAGATGTTTCATGGCACAAAGGTTTGCTTTTCAGTAGTGGTGCTGGTTCACTTTAGCACTGATTTCATGAGAAAACTTATACCTGAGAATACTGTTTTAAAGAGGAGAAAACTTCATAAATGTTGACGGGTTTGGGGTCTTCAGTACAGATTATACCTTGGCAAACTGTCAGTGCACAGTAATGTTTTTAGGTTAATTAGTTAGGGATCACTTGTGTCTCAGAGGCTTAAATTTAGCTCTGAATTGTTCATCAGGCAATCCAATTGATTTTGGTGGAATTACATACAGTAGGTCTAAGAGTCAATTTTGCCCTAAGAACAGATAAAATGTGCAAGAGACATTCAGTGCAACACAAACCATAGCCCACTGGCTTATTACTGAAAACTCACTCAGCTTTATTACCCTCAAGAGGGAGCAGGAAGGGCCCTTTTAGAAGCTCCTCATGCAACTAAGGAATTAGATAGCACCAGGCACTTTAAGTTATACAGTATCACAGTTGTCTGCTAATGTTGTAAAGCTTGGTTTGGAGTTCATTGGGGGATGATTTCTTTCTGTGGATTTAAAAGCTTTGAAGGTTCACTGCTTCTGTTTTGGTGTTATAGTGGTGAGCATAGCTGACTTCCAAACAGTTGATCCAGGTTGGATTCCTGGCCAAAGTACCTTAAAGACCATAGTGTTTAACCATGGCTGGATGCCAAGCACCCACCAAAGGCTCTCTTCCCTGCAGCTGGACAAGGGACAGAAATTATAAGAAAGGATCCATGAGTTGAGATAAGGTTCAGGAAACTCACTCACCAAACACCATCATGGGACAAACAGGCTCGAATTAGAAATATTAATTGAATTTATTGTTAACAAAATCAGAGCAGGATGATGAAAAGTAAAGTAAAACCTTGTAAAGTAAATCCCTCCCTCCTTCTCAGCAGTGCAGTGAGACAGGGAATGGGGGTCAGTTCAACATCCATTGTTTCGCCCCCTGCTTAGGGAGAGGAGCCCTTCCTCTGGTTCCCTGTGGGGTCCCTTCCACGGGAGATAGTTCTCCATGAACTTCTCCAACATGAGTCCATCACAAAGGCAGCAGTCCTCCCCAGACTGCTGCAGCATGGTCACTCTTGCACAGGGTGCAGTCCTTCCAGGACAGGATGCTCCAATGTGGGCCCCTCTCTCCATGGGTCTCCCACAGGATCATAGCCTCCTCCAGGCATCCCCCTGCTCTGGTGTGGGTCTCCTCCAAAGGCTGCAGGTGAATATCTGCATTCCTGTGGTCCTCCATGGGCAGCAGGGACACATCTGCCTCACCATGGTCTTCACCACATGCTGCAGAGGAATGCCAGCTCCAGCATCTGGAGTATCTCCTCACCTTCCTTCTCCACTGACCTCAGTATCTGCATAGTTGCTCCTCTTACATGTTCTCACCCTGCTTTTCTCTGGCACAAATTGCAACTGTGCAATAACATTATTTTCTTCTTAAATATGTTACACCATTTCTAATTGAGCCAGACTTGACCAGCAACACCTCTGTCTTTGGAGCTGCCAGGGATTGGCTCTGCTAGACATGGAGGAAGCTTCTGGTAGTTTTTCACAGAAAAGCTTACCCTGTAGCCACCTCACTAACAAAGCTTGGCTGTGCAAACCCAGTACAGAGGAAAAGCCTTATTTTGCAGTGAGTATAAGGTCCACTCTTTATAACCTAACCTTATAAATAGACTGTAATTGGATAAAGTCATGGAAGATGTATTTGCACAAAAAACTTTGCAAAGAGGAGCATGGTCACACCTGAAATGACTTCTCAAGGCAATGAAGTTCCTAAAAAGTTTAAATTTTAGTCCTGGTCAGAAATGAGTCATCTTTAATAATGCAGACTTCTTGTCTCCAGAAGTCAGTGTTAGGATACTGATAAGCTGCTTGAAAGAGGAGAGGTGATATTCTAAATCCATTTGACACTCTGGAGTAAATTGAGTCTTTAACATTAAGATGAGGCCTTTTACTTTAAGAAGAGCAGATGATTGAGCAAATCACACTGAGGCTAAGGCATTCTGCCAAAAAAACCATTAACAGCTTTGTAATTCATACTTGCCATGTTAACTGGTAGGACCTCCATCTCTGCAACGGGCAACTCATCTCTGAAAAGTGTATTGTGCTTGTTTTGCGTGTACTCCTAGCTGTTCATGGAAGCATCCACACCTCTTGGACCTGCAACTACTGTCATTTTTAGGTACAGAAATTATGGCTTCTTTTTTTGGGATGGGGAACTTTTCCATTCTAGAAAATGTAGAATATGTCTGTTTCCTAGAAAAACAAAACCTATTAACTACCAGCATGGAGACCTTTTGGGGGTCATTAGTAGGGAAGAGAAAACAAGTAAGCAAAAAAATAAAAGGCTATTTCTTTTTGTGACACATAAAGTTGGTTGAAGGTGTTACAGATTTGCTGTTCCACTGACTTTTTTTCCTTTGATCTTTAGGGGAAAAAATATTAATTCTTCCTTCCTTCTTTCCTTCCTTCCTTCCTTCCTTCCTTCCTTCCTTCCTTCCTTCCTTCCTTCCTTCCTATTTTTCAGATAATATCACACCAAAACATTCCAGGTCTACACATTTTCATCCTGAAAGATGGAATCAATTAAACACTTTCTTGCATTCTGTACTGAGCTTTTCTTTAGGACAAAGGAATTTTCATGTTACTTTCAAATAAGGAACAGAGTTACGTGAAAATAATTCACTGAAGATTAATTCAGTCCAGTCTGAAAGTCCAATTAATTCATGTAATCAAAAAATTAAAAAGAGGTCTCATAACCAGTGCAGTGTTTCACCTCATGATAGGAATGGAATAGAGGGAGGGAAGAGTCCTCAAGACTCCTTGACTAAATTTGCCTATTCCTTTGGTTTATAAAATGAAGGGAGCAGCCTGGTGCATGACAGCGGACAATTCATTTCCACTTGAATGAGTACAGCAAGAGAAAATGCCCTTTTTAATCAGACAGATTAAATAGGAGCTGTTTCATGGCCAATCAGTGACTCCAGCAGTTATAATAGAAACTGGACATGAACATAGAACTTGTTCCAATTAGTTTCCATTAATGAGTTCCTTGAAGTAGTTTGTGAAAGCAGTAAACAAATGAAACTAAGAATATTTGCAATATGTTTTTCATTATCTTAAATACTTTACTTTCTTGAAGAATCTTAATAGCAGCTCTCTGAGTCTGAAACTAATTTATATGCTCATATTCATATTATCTACCTTTCCCCTCACACCCTCCTTAGCAGATGTTTATGACTTAGAATCTCATTTCACTTTTTAGCATATGCACAAAACATATCCCTTTCACCTTTACTTACCCAGCTGTGCTGGGTATATGTTTGTAAGAGAGTGTGTGTGTATGTGTAAGAGTATGTGGTGTCTCTAGGGATGAGGTATCCAGGGAGACTGAGGGTCCAGGAGTACTTATTGGATGGACCGTGTGTCCAGGGCAAGCTCCTGGAGCACCATTACTGTGTGATAGTGGGGCTCTGTAGACTTTGCTGGAGATTACCAAATGATCCTGGCTCAGAACATCCCTAAATATTGTTATGGAAAAATGGTATTCATATCACTAAAGTTTCAGAAACTATATGAACAATCTGATCAATTTTGTTGGATGAGTACAAAGCCTCTTACCCCCTCTCTTATTTTTCTCCTTTTGTTGGGGTTTATTTAAGATTGGCTGTGTTTGCTTGGGGTTTTTTTGGTTTTGGTTTGGTTTTGGGTTTTTTTGTTAGTTTGTTTTTGGTTTGGGGTTTTTTTGTTTGGTTTTGGTTTTGGGTTTTTTTTGTTTTGTTTTGTTCGGGGTTTTTGTGGGGTTTTTTGTTTGTTTTGGTTTTTGGTTTTGTTTGTTTTAATTTTTGTTTGGTTTTTCTGGTTGGTTTTATTTTTGTTTGGTTTTGTTTGTTTGTTTTCATTTTTTGTTTGGTTTTTTGTGGGGATGTGTTTTTGTTTGTTTTGTTTTGGGTTGGGTTTGGTTTGGTACAGTTCAGTTAATTTCGGTTTGGTTTGTGTGCATGGATTTATCCACCAAGGCCTCAAGTGAGTACCCCTAGATACCCAAAACCATCATGATTTCACAAGACAGCCTTTTCCTATTAACTTTCAACTATGATTGGCTTTTCTGTAATACAAATTGGATTATACTCTTGGTGTTGGCACAGAGTGTCTTTAGACACATGAGCAAATCCTGCTTCTCTTCCTACGNTTACCAAATGATCCTGGCTCAGAACATCCCTAAATATTGTTATGGAAAAATGGTATTCATATCACTAAAGTTTCAGAAACTATATGAACAATCTGATCAATTTTGTTGGATGAGTACAAAGCCTCTTACCCCCTCTCTTATTTTTCTCCTTTTGTTGGGGTTTATTTAAGGTTGGCTGTGTTTGCTTGGGGTTTTTTTGGTTTTGGTTTAGTTTTGGGTTTTTTGTTAGTTTGTTTTTAGTTTGGGGTTTTTTTTGTTTGGTTTTGGTTTCGGGTTTTTTTTTGCTTTGTTTTGTTTGGGGTTTTTGTGGGGTTTTTTGTTTGTTTTGGTTTTTGTTTGGTTTTGTTTGTTTTAATTTTTGTTTGGTTTTTGTTTGTTTGGTTTTATTTTTTATTTGGTTTTGTTTGTTTGTTTTCATTTTTTGTTTGGTTTTTTGTGGGGATGTGTTTTTGTTTGTTTTGTTTTGGGTTGGGTTTGGTTTGGTACAGTTCAGTTAATTTCGGTTTGGTTTGTGTGCATGGATTTATCCACCAAGGCCTCAAGTGAGTACCCCTAGATACCCAAAACCATCATGATTTCACAAGACAGCCTTTTCCTATTAACTTTCAACTATGATTGGCTTTTCTGTAATACAAATTGGATTATACTCTTGGTGTTGGCACAGAGTGTCTTTAGACACATGAGCAAATCCTGCTTCTCTTCCTACGTGGTTCAATTACATCTCTCCATGCTTTCCATCACTGTCTGCTTTAAAACACCTCAAGAAAAAGCTGCAGAGACATTCGTGGCAATCTTCCTATTTTCCCAAATGAAACTAAGCTGCTGTTACTTATTAGTTGCTGCCTTGTTTTCCCTTGTTACTTATTAGTTGCTTTCCTTGTTTTCATTGTGCAGAGGGTCTTCCCGTACTCTTGAAGACAGACTACTGCTCCTCCTACTAAACTTCCTTTTGGCTCAAAACTTCTTTTCCACTCTGTTTTCTTTTTTTGCCTATGATTTTATCTGTTCATAAAAGTATATTGAGTACTAAATAGTTGCCTCCTAGTGTATTTTCCCAACTTTAAGACAAAAAGCAAAATAGATGCCTCAAGTCTCAGAAATCCTTCTTAGTCTTCTCTCTTCATTTCTTATAAATATTAGCAATTGCCATTTTATCTTTTTTTTAATCTATAACCTTTATTTGGTAAAAAGAGTGTTTTGTTGTTGTTGGTTTTTTTCCAAAACTCATATTTCAATATAGCACACCTTCAACTGGTTTTAGAAGGAAGCTTATAAGGTACAATATTTCCTTCTTCTGTAGATCGCTAAACCACACTTGTGGAATAGAGTATTTTGGAACCTCCCACAGGGGACATAAGTGAAATTTTCCTTGTGGGAAATTCTCTTTGGTCTCAGATAGCACATGGCAAGTCTAACTTGCCCCAGACCCTGTACAGGTGGATATACCACATTCTGTGAATGCAGTCTTAGTTCTCACCCTTCACTCCCAACCCTTTTGTCTTTATGCAAATTTTCAGCTCTCTATATTCCCTGTTTTCACCCACTCATTCCCAGAGTTAAACAAACTTCAGAGCACAAGCATGTTTTGTTCATGTCTTGCAGACAGTGAGGTAAACACTGTAAATGTATAAAAACATGATTTCAGACTAGACATAAGACCCAGCCTGGAATCCGTAAGGTCCAGCACCAGCCCAAGCAAATGGCACCCATTCCCAAAAAAATTTAATTCCATTTTTTTAACAAGAAAGATGCTGAAGTAAAAACGAGATGCTCATTGAGGTGCTGTTGTGTTCATTATGTATGAGATAGTTATGTTGGATAATCTCACTTAAATATTAATTTCTTTAAGTCACAAAAACAAATAGTTTGCCCCAACGTCTCAAATGCATAAAATTTTAAACATAAAAATTTTCAACCCTTGACCCCATGTTCCTGTGTTGTATGAGACTCCAGCTTTTTACCCTATTTTTTTCAGACTCCTGCTCTGTCCCTAATGCAAATATAATATTACTTCAAAAAAGTAGTATTATTGCAATTGCATTTTAAGACCCCCCAATTTAGTGAATGAGAACTCTGTTATTCCAGTCTGACCTGAACTAGAGCTTTGCAAACAACAAATCACTGTTGGGTAATCCTGTTTATATTTGGAGGAGTCTGTTATTGTGAGGTAGATTTAACAAATATGGAAATTACTGGAAAGGAAAGACTCCTCCGGAGGAGCTGCAAAACTTGTAATTCTGTTCAAGACCTATTTGTTGTGGTTTGATCTGCACAGCATAATATGTAGCAAGCCAAGCATCTGCTAACAGAAATGTACAGAATGAAAATGCAGAGAACCTTGCCTCTGACTGGGGAGATCTAGCAGCTCTGTAATCCTGCTCTCACAGTTTGGCAGGAAAAGAAATAGGCTATACCCTTTCTGTGCCTCTGAACCCCCTACCCTGCAATAAACAAAACAATGTAATCAAGGTTTTACCTCTCTACCACAGAATTCAGAGAGCTGAGGAAAATCATCAGCATAGTTTAAAACATGACATCCTAACTGAGGACTTTGAGTCTAATAATGAAAAATATATAAAAGGGTTTAGAAACAAAACCTCTGGTAGAGATTTAAAGCTAAGAATTCTTTTTGTAAGAGTGGGTAGGGTTAATAATAAGAAAAATAATGAGGTTTCTCTATGCATGGACAAAGATTTTTATTTATTCTTATGCTTCTCAAGATTCCATTGAACATGTTGTGACTGCCTTTGGCAGCTGAACAGTGTTCATTCTTTGCACAGGGCATCTGTATCTAGTAAAGATATGGGAATGAAGATAGAAATGAACCTCTGTGCACTGTGATTTGATGTCACCAGAGAAACCCCAACATCTGCTATGCAAACTGTTATGGCAGAATTCAGCTCTTACCCGTACAACTCTAATAAGACATTCTTGTGTTTGCAGTCTTTCTTACTCTAAGGAAAGGATGTCTTCTCTGGAAATTTGCTAACGCCACAAAGCTTTGAGGAGTGGCCAATACCCCAGTGCAGCCCTTCAGAAACTTCTCTCAATGGGTTGGAGAGATGGGCAGGGAGGAACCTGCTGTAATTCAACAAAGGGAAATGCAGGGTCCTGCACCTGGGGAAAAATAAGCCCACACAGCAATATGGGTTGGGGGCGACTTGCTGGAAAGCAGCTCTATGGAGAAGGATCAGGGTACCCTGGTGAACAACAAGCTGTCCACTAGCCAGCAGTGTGTCCTTTTGGCCAAGAAGGCCAATGTTATCCCTGGGGTGCATTTTCAGCAGGCCAAGGGTGGTGGTCCTACTCAGCTCTAGTGAGGCCACATCTGAAGTGCTGTGTCCAATTCTGGGCTCCTCAGTACAAGAGAGATATGGAGCTCCTGGAGCAGGTCCAACAGAAGGTTACAAAATGATTGGGGGGCTGGAGCAATTCTTTTATGAGGAAAGAATGACTGAGTCAGGTTTGTTCAGCCTCGAGAAGAGACTGAAGGGAGGGTATCAGGAGGATGAAGCCAGGCTCTTGGAAGTGCCAAGCACTAAGACAAGAGGCAATAGGGAGAAACTGGTGCATGGGAGATTCCACCTGAACATGAGGAAGAACTTTACTATTTGGCTGATAGAACACCAGAAGGGATTTCCCAGAGAGGTTGTGTAGTCTCCCTCACAAAGTACAACTTACAAACTACCAAGACACAATGCTGTGCAATGTTCTCAGGCATGACTCTGCTTACGAAGGGAGGTTGGACCACTGTAGTCCTTTCCAACCTTACCCATTCTGTGAGTCTCTGATTCTGTGAAAGAGTAGATGGAGATGGAAGGTGTTCCTTAGTATCAATGTGATCTGAAAAGAAATAGATAAAAGTGCTGTGAGTTTTTCACTGAGTGTCAATCCATATACTTGCATGCAATGTGACTGCTGAAAATGTCTGCTTAAAAGAGTGTTTGATAATTGTGTACTCCAGCACAAGGATATCAGGCCATATTATGGGACATAGCATGGCAAGAGAACATTGAAGGTAATGATGGTCTCAGAAAAAGGCATCAGTGTTTTGCCTGCTCAAGCCTGTGGACTTTGCTTTCCCTTGAAAGGAAATTATTAATGTTACTATATGCTACCTTACACATCACTGAGGTATTGAATAACAGCTAATATTCAGTAATATCACTGGTAATGCTGAAAGATTATGAAAAATAATGTGAAATAAAAATGCTTCCTCTTTTATGGATATAGGTACAGAATTTAATAATAAAAAACAGAAACAGTTCACATGCTTCAAGTTTTATATTTATATTATCTCAAAGAAAGGAATTAGAAGGATTTTTAAAGCCTTGTATAGGCATCTAATTTGTAATAGAAAAAGGACAATGATCTAATGTCACAAGGTCATTTAAAATTTCAGGCCAAGTGGTCTTTCCAGTCAGATATCAGCTCTCCAGTGGACGCATAACTATGTGAAGTCTGCTTCGATTGCTTGCTGTAAGGAAATTTTTACCACATTTGACTCTAAATGCTGATGGCTCTGGGGCTAAGTGAATGAAGGATCTGCAGCAGAAATGCTAGAGAATGAATTGCTGAAAATCAGCTCTCTAACTAGTTTTGAAAATGTATGCATGTACTTCTACCTCAGCAGAGTAACGAATAAAGTGCATAGACGTTAGAGTGTTATTGCCTTTCCTACATCTTGTCAGCAGTTTGTGATATGGAGTGGTGTATGTGTTTCTGAATTGTGCAGATAATGCCTGCCATGAATAAATATTTTGGCAGGGTAAGATTGCATTCTTATGAGCCTTAATTTGCATTTTTTGTCTGCAAAAGCCATCAGTGTGCATACCTTGCATACAACTCTGTTCTCAGCAGTACGATTGTTATTACAGAGTACTTAGCAATGCTTACCCAGTTGTATTACTCTGACAACTGCCAGGTGGGTTGTTCTACACATGGATAAACTCTAGTGCATGGTAAACTGCAAGTACCTAGTAGAATTTTTTGGCCCATCTTTGTTGACCATACAGCCATCTGCCTAATTTTTCTTTAAAGTACAACCCATGGTGATTTGACAGAAAATGAAAGTCGTGTAGTATTTGTATTAAGGTGTTTAAACATCCCTGTAACATCCCAGCAAACCCTTACTGGCTGAAATCTAAATTAGTGGGGCAGATGTATAGACTGTATATGCATTCCAGATATTCTTTAAATAAATATAACCTTTAAAAGATTCAGTAGTACAAGTGTGATCCTTGACTGCATAATCATATCAATCACATCAAATACTACCAAGGAGGTGCTTTGCATAACATAGTGATGAGGAATTCAGACACTTGAAGCAAAGGAAAAATCATAAGATCCCAGCAGTCAGCCCTGTTCCACACTCTTTGAGGTACTTAAATCCCAGGGTGATGCAGCACTCATATCTACAGCAATGTTAGCTCATCCAGGTATCAAAGGACCTGCATTTTTAAAGGTTACATAGTGTTTAAAATAACTAATTTGAACTAATTTATTGAATAAAATAATTCATCCAGGAATATTAAGCACAAAGACACCACCTGCATCTCAGGAAACCAGTGGGGCACAGAAGGCTGGATGGCTGTGTAGAGAAGTATTGGTGTATAGCTGCACTAGCTTAGACTCTTTTCTAGTATATGTCCTTTACTGCAAGTCTTAGGAGGGTGTATGTCCTATGACTTGATCTGATCCAAATGTTTTTTATTCCCATTCCACAGCTGAGTTACTATATGGCAATAATCATACTGTTATGTTTTATTGCTCTTATTTCTTCCTTGATATGGAGTATGTGATTTCTGGGTCAGGAAGTCTCTCCACCTGTGTGTTTGCTCAGTGCCTGGCAGAAAGGAGCTGTAATTTCAAAGGGTGCTTACGATAATATTGAAGTATAAATGCTACTTTGTATCCCTTATTTAAAGCTTTTAACAGTGGTCCAGAAACTCCTAAGTCTTTTAAGAGAGGGAAATATAATAATTTAACACTGTTTAGGAAATTCAGATATTTTTATCTGTATTTTTGGTGTTTAGGGGAATTCTTTTTTTCATGATATCTCCTGTTTTGCTAAATGAAGAGTTGGAAATAGGAAGATGAGTTGTCAGGAGACAACATGACATAACATTTAATTTTATTTTTAATATGTCATTTTTCCTATAATTTTTGTTAAATAACTTCTAGGAGAAGAAAAGATAGGTTCAGTATATAACACCCTGCTGAATATGCAAGTCTGACAGAGGTGTCTCGCTCCAAATTTTATATATTCTTAACTAATATAGTTCCATAAGGATTTTGGAAGCTGATGAAGGAATCATATCCTCTTAGCTCTGGATTCTCCTTTATCCTCCTTTCTCAGCAAATCCATGACTAAAGCAGTCACTCATTCCCATGAGCAAGTGGCAAAACAGTGAAGAATGTTATCTGTAGAGATTTTCTTGTTTTACCAGGTACTATTTTAGTAGAAAAATCTTATAACACAAATGAAAATACTGGAATCCAAAGAGATGGTTGTATGATTTTGTTTCTGTGGCTTACTCAGCTTCAATAAAAACACATAAAAGCAGAGTGATAGATTGACTCTGCAAAACCAGTACACTTAGGTACACTTTTAGATTGTACCTATACTCGTTTTACAACTATCTTGTTTGAAAACTTGTTTTACATATGATGACTTTCATATCCATCTCTTTGAAGAACACCTGTGTGGTAGTGAAAACAAGGCAAAGAACTAATTTCTTTCTGAGAAATTAAATTTTTTTGCTTAACACTTTTTTTTTTTTTTTTGATTGTTACACTAAACACATATTTAGCTTTTTCTCTTGCTGCTGCTAAGGGTCTGCTTCATGCACTGTTTAAAGAACTGCAGTTCCTTAAATCAAGACTCATCCCACCCCTGCTATTTGAGCTCCTTGATCACCAGAGGTGATCAGACAATCTCACTTGGAAGTGCTTGTACTTTAAAACAACTAGTCAGCTCTGCGCTCCATAACTTCTGCTTATTGCCATTGCAAGGCAGCTGCACCTTTTAGATTCCTCATCGACTGAGTCAGAAAGATTCCAAGTTGTAAGGAAAATACATTCATTTAATGATTAATGAGGAAAAAAAGGCTTCAACTAAATTACTAAGAAACATTACAGAGCAGGCTAAAGTTGAAAACTGTGTTTGAATTGCTGTCTTAGGTCATTAAGTATGTTTTTGTGTGTTAAAAAACTCAGAAGTTATTAAACATGTCTGTGGAAGCAAGAAATTGGGCCATTAAAATTTTTCCTTTCCCACAAAATAAAAAAAAAATCTGTTTCAAGGCTTAGAGAGTTTTTGATATGACATTTGGGCAGCTTAGAGCTCAGACAAAAAGCAGAGTCTTTGACATCACTTTAATATTTAGATAACTTATAAATGCATGTTCTCCTTTTCAAACTTGAGAGTGCTACTAGGGGTAGGAGTGATTGGCAGACAAATGGATTTGCTGAATAAAATCTTTACTACACCCTCCATTCTTCTTCATATAAACAATCTGGGTTGTTCCTCAACTGTCCCATGTTCTTCTTTCCATTCTCCTTTTCCAGTCCAAAATGTACTGATTCCAGTTCATGCAACAGAAAGTATTTGATTTAGTATTTTATTTTGAAATTAGTTCATCCTCACATCCTTAGCTTTTATTCTCTTTTACCAAGCAAGACTGGCTGTCCAGACCTATGTGTCAAGACAACTGAACTTACCTCTCACTGACATATATCACTGGGAGCAAGCAGAAGAATCAACTCAAGGTTCATTTCAAATCTTAATATAGAAATGTATCATTGTTAATTAAGTTTATCATTGCTTCCAAAAATTATGGAATTAATCCAAGATTTTTACATTCAAGAAATGTCAGCTTCCTGCAACTGACACTGATTCTAATAACTGGAACAAACAGTAAATCATACTTTCATAACTATCTCTAAAAGTTTAGAAAAGTTTTAATTACCTTATCTTTTCACTTTTTCATTTATTAGCTCTATCAGAGCAGGGAAAATGGCACCTGAGAACGTATTCTGGCCTTGTTCATACTGAAGTATTTTTGAAAGTGGAGGAGATATTTAAACAGAAATCTGTTCTACATGATTGGAAATCCAGGATGGAGCTCATAAGAGTCCTCTCTAAAATGACTGATTTTGGCTCAGATGACTTATCAGGTGCTCAGAGGTGATGATTATTAGCAGGATCAGTCACACATGTTAACTTTTCATGACATTTTAGTGGAATGGCAAAGTCTGACTCTACCATATTGGTGATTAATTTAAATAAGCATAAAATTACTTTTCTACTTTACACAGATCTCTAATGTCTGCATTGATGCTTACGCTGGTTCATTGGATGCATAAATGGATTAAAACTCAAATGTATTGTAGATATTTTCATGTGGGAAGCTGAACATCTTCAGATAATCAGCTCTGTATGTGCTGAGACACTGAAAAACGACACAACAAAAACAAGTCCTCCTTGTCATATCCAGAACATCATACCAGGTTAGCCTGATGTATTGTGAAAGTTAGAACTCTGGCAATGATTTCCATATTTGAAAACTGTGTTTGATTAGAGAAGGAAAGAAAAGCCTCAAAAAAACCCATTATAATCTGATAAAATTTAGACATTGTTTTGTGATAGCTTATTTTATATAACAATGTAAAGTTTAAAAAAATGTGAGAATGTATCTATTTGTTCCCATTGTGAACTTATATTAGACTCTTATATTTACAGTCAGAATACTTCTAGTGTGAAAAATCAAAAGGAAATTGAAGTCTCTTTAATCATTAAAATCAATTGTCTTTAAAAACACCTACTCTTGTATTTCTCAACGAAGGCTCCATGCAATCAATAGAGAGAGGAGCTTCTAATGGAAGTGGCCTTTGCAGCATGCTTGGTTATAGTTTTTTCTTTGTATAAGGATCATCATAATCATCATTTATGGCATTTGTACATTTGTCAAGGTCAATAAAAGAAATCAATCTATTTTAATTTATTTTCAGTCAATTTCACTACATGTATCTCTGTGTTAACAGGTTCTAAAAGTAAATGTATTCAATTATGATATTTCACTGGTTGTATAAAAAAGGACAATGCTGTTTTAAAAGTATATTTATGGGTACTATATTGACTTTTCTATCTATCAATCAGAGACACTGGGATCAACTGCAGAGCAAATATCTCTGCTCCAACTGACAGCAGAATGTAATTCTTGTCTAAAAATATCTGTATTACCTGCATCTACTGAAGGGTAGGTAACAAAAATTCACTCCATCTGCCTGTTCTCTGTACAACATTTACAAAGAACTGATGTAAATAATTAATACATATAAGAATGAAGTATAATATTCAAGAACTTGACTATGTCCAGTCACATTAATGGATTCAAATCCCACGTGTTCATTGTTGTCTGTGTATTCATAGAAGAGAAAAAGGCTGTGTTGTGTTCTCTTGAGACGTTGTGTTCCTGCAAACAGGTTAGCCTGGCTTCATGCACTGACAAGATAAATTGCAGACCTCTGAACCTGATATGTTTTCTTAATATCCAACATGGTTCTTACTTTCCTCATTCAGGCTGAAATATGGGGCTTGCTCTTGCATAATTCAACACCAGTCTTCTCTGTGTGTGGCACTGTTTTTAGTCATTGTAAGTGCCTGCAAATTACTAAAGTCGGTGATATGATGCACAGCAGTTTGCTTAAAGTTATTTCAATGATTATGGAAAGAAAGAAAATAAGCTTTTTTTCCAAACTGTCAGAACACTGCAGAGGAGACAGCAGTCATAATTTCTAGAATAGTACAAAATAATTTTTCAAGGATTTTTTTTTGTGCATGTCCTCTTTACTCAGTCAGAAATAATACAACATGTAGATTCCACTCTCTGGTGTGGCTCAACATCTGCTAACTGAAATGTTCCAATATTTCTTATGGAAGCTGACGCTTTACATTTTTAACTTATTTTTTTCAGATAGTATGCTGACTGAATATGTTAGGTGACAAAAAACACATATATTTAGAAACTGTTACATAATATATGAAAACACACTGCAAAACTGATTCTCCTTAGGTGGGACTATTCCAATACCTTACAATAGTAAACGAGCATGAAAGAAAAGAAAAACACACTTTACTGATGTGAAATTGTCCAGCTTTATTAGCCTATAAAATAGAGTACAAGTGTCCATGAAGACACAGGGCCCAAGTTTATGGTCTCTAACTGAAGGTTTATATTGAAGGCACTGAAGATGTAGGGGCACGTAGTAGCCATAGGATCCCTATAAAGGAAAGACCAAGAGGCACGTATGGACAAGAAGCCAGCAAGCCAACCAATGACATGATGTACATGGTGGAAATATGGGGAAGATATACTTTATTTTGAAAAAGATGTCTCATTTGGAAAATTTTAATTGAACTTGGGTAACGTTTCATCAGTCCCAAGTAATGATGATTCAATTTATAAAGCTTAAAACAATCCTGCTCCTTGGTCTCTAATAGTCTGATATGTGCTTCAGTACCTGATTTCATTTTTCTCTTAATCCTGTGCTGCCTTCAAATTAGTAAAATAGTGTGTGTGTTCTGTGATGTAATAATGTGCACAGCATAAATGAACAATTCATGAAAACTGTAGAGTGGTGTGCTGAAAAAGAAACTGTTTTGGAAAGAATTTCAAGGTGACACCTGCTCTGAAATTGGACTTGATGGCCTCCAGAGGTCCCCTTCAACCTAAAGGGTTCTGTGACTCTACAACACTTGGTTTGCAGGATTATTCCAAGAACATTAAAGACTCCTAGGTGGACAATTATATGTCGAAGTCAGTAGAAATTTGGTATCCCTATCCCCATGACTATTCTTAGAAATCCAAAAATAAATACTTTGTTTATATTTGTCATGAATCCAAAGTTCTTAGCAAATCTTAATTACCGTGATTTGAAGTTTAGTTAGAATGCTTAGTGGTTTGGTATCAGTAGAATCATTTTTATGCTGGTTGTTAGTTCCATGACAACTTCCCTCTTTTAGAAAATCTAAAGTAAACTCCTCTGATGAAATATGTCAATTCTTATGGAAGGTTGCTGTAGTCCAGAACTGAATTTGTACATCCATGTGTAACAGACAGAGAAATGAACCACTGAATTTCACCCCAGAATAATCAACTCACTGTTGGAAAATTTAACAAGTCCATGACCAATGTTGAAGTCTCAGATATGAATCAAAGAGAGGAAAACACAAGCTTCTTATATAAATTTAACCATTGTGGAGCTCTATTCCCTTTTGTTTTGTTTTCTTTCCAGACTTATCCTACTTCTTTTAAAGTAATAAAACTGGATTATTAGGGGTTTTTAATCCAGTCCCCTCCTATCTATGGTTAGGTATAGCCTGATACAAGAATGAGGAATCATCTTCATAGATTACAGTGCAAGAGAAGAAATTTGATTTATATGAAAATGACAGTAAGAATTCGGAAACTCCACCTCAAAACTATGACATGATATGTACAAATATATTTTAGATAATTAAGGATATTGTAATGTGCTAACTGAGTTATTCATCTTCCTTTACATTCCGTAAACAAAAATAGTAACAATAATTTAATGTCAAGCTTAAAACTTGATATTTATATTTTACCCATATTAAAATGAAAGTTTTCTCTCCACTTATGTAGATGCAACATACCAAAGCAATATATGCATTGTAGACATCTGTGTAGAAATGGCAGATGAACATAATGTTCTGGATTCCAGTTTGGGCTATTTTATGCTGTTATTGTCTGAGCATGATAGATTCCTTTTTCATATGATTTATAACTTGTCATTACAGGACACTATAGTCCTCCAGACAACATTAATCTATTGATGATTCTGAAGAAAACAAGTGATTGATGCAGTATCAGAAACTAGTGGCATAGGTAAGCTCTTCTTTTCTTTTCAAACCTTTCTTGTTGAAATGCATAGCTTTACCTAGACTGGGATCACATATCTGTTCTAACTTCCGAGTCTAAGAATACAAAATTCATCTTGATTCTCATTTGTTTAAATTTTCATTTTTCAGATAAACTTACATTTAGTTTTTTAAACATTTTAAAAAACACTTTTTAATTAAGCAAAAATATCTGGTTTTATAACTTCTACCAAATGCTTCTTTGCAATTTTTGGGTTGTTATCTCTAATCTACCTTGGGTTGATTTCTTTTTTATATTTCTTACTGGAATGGATAGCAATATATATCCTTTCATTTCTCTTGAAGATTTTATATGGAACTCTCTTCTGTTGTTGCACAGTACTTTTGGTAAGGTACCAATGAAGTGATTGTCCTCTCTTGTTCTAAAATCAGCAGTAGGAGTGACACTTAGAGATTTAATGACATGAATAAGACTCTATTTTTAAATTCCTGAGTATTATATTGCTACCTCTTGAATGCTGTTTGGGTCACTAATAAACTTCTACACTATTTCTCCTAGAAAATATACTTTATATCCTCCACAATCACATTAGTGCTTCTTAACTGATTTCTGCAGAGGGCAGAAGAAAAACACTAAATGTAAATCCAAAGAGATGCATTTCATCTACAATTTTCATGCTCAGATCTGGTTCTGCATTTCAAGACCCTTCATAGATACTATGTGAAAAGCTGAGAGGAGTACCTGAAGTAATTTGACTGCACTGAGACTTTAACTTATGCCATAATGTAACAGACAAAAAAATCATTTACCTGTTGAAAACATGACCTAATTCAGTGACAGCATAGCCACACATCTCTGAGCTCTGTAGATGGCATCACCTTACAATTATGGACGTAACACAAAAAGACAAAACTGGGAACAGGACAAGTTTTTTAAGCTGCTATCGGAAGGGTTAGGAACCTACAGAGGAAGGAAAAGCTGAAATCAACCCTATTTAGGAAAACTATGAAAGGCATCCCATAAGCTAAGATGTGTACCTGCACACTGCTCTCATTCTCCTGTCCATTGCCTTGTTATGATCCTAATCACTCATAGTACCACACAGCTACAGTGATGTTGTTGCTGCATCTAGCAGCTGGGAAACTGAGTATTTGAGCCTTGGATATGTTGCTGGGATTTTGGCTTTTGTTGATGATTTTTTTCTCATTCTTTTAAACATAATTTTATTTGTTCGCGCTTCAGAGCTCAGGTTAAGTGTTCAGTGTTCACCTTTTCTCTGCTATGTGAACTCAAGTTCTTGGTAGCACTATCTGCTCACGAGAAGAAGCATCAACGAAACAGTGGATTAGAGACGCAACGTTCCAGTGTTTTCTAATATGACTAATTTGGGAATGAGGACACATTCAGTTTCCAGTTAACTTTCTTTAAGATTTTTGCAAATTGACTCTATCTCTCTTACTTAGAGCAAAGAATTTGGAATTCATGTGGGGTGTTTTTCTGAAAATGTAAAAGTATGCTGAAATAGAAAATTACTCTTCCGTGATTTAGACCAATATGATAAACATGATGCAGAGAGATCTAACCAGCATTGCAATTTTCTATTTAAATTATTATTTTTGACCATTCCTATAAAAGTATCAAAATGATTCTTCATATTTTAAATGAGACAAATATTGGCACCAGTATTTTAATGACTTTCAGGCCATTATCTCAGGGTCATGAATATACATCTTCTGGTATCACCTTGTGCACTTTAAGCTGTTTTTTTTAATTGACTCAAATATTTTGTGCATTTTATCAGTTAATTAAGGTTGGTTCTTATTCATAAATTACACAGGTTGATATATTTGGTGGAAAAATTCAGCCTTAGCACATGTAAATCATATAATTTTTGAGTAGATTTGATTGGAATTATGGATGCTCTTTGATTTTAACCACTCCAAATAAGGTCAATTTTAAATTAGGAATGTCTTCAAAAGGAAAGAAGAAGCTAATTGTTACCCTATTTTTTTCCTGGTTTTCTGTTTGTTGGTTGTGGGGGGTTTTCTTAAATAAATACTAAAACATGTTCTGCATTTTGCAGATTATTTTTTTCTGAAAGATACAATTTAAATTCAACAGAATTACTTTAAAATGTAAAATTAATTGTGTTCTAGGACATACTTAGTTCTGAAAACAGAGTTTAGAAATTCTAATACTCTTGTATGTATTTAAAAATTCTCTTTCTTGACTTTCCACAAGCAAAAGAAAAAACAAGGCATGAATTAATCACTTAACTCTATTGCATTTTGAATAGGAAAAAATGGGTAACAGGATAAGTACCTGAAATGAACTTGAAAGATTAACAAGTAAAATGTTCAAAGGAAGTGTTTATTTTTCAAATTAGTTCATGTCTCTGCTAAAGACATGGCAAGCAGAAATATATTCATATCTTTAATGCAAATAACTTGACATTTTGACAGCCAGAGAAGCAAGTCATTCCTAATGAAGCCATTGATCAGTACCTCTTCAGCATTTAGCACTTCAAAACTTTTATCTGCAGTCAAAGAACATATTTCTAACTAGAAAACTTAATGAAGAATAAATGTTTTTCCCAATGAGATCTAAGACAGTACTGTGAAATTTGCCTTGAGAAAACGTAGAAAAGTGCTCCAACTGTCAATGAATTTATGAAAATATGTCAGAGAAGGCACTTTTATCACATCATATGTCCATCTTAAACAGCACACGATGAACATACCTCAGCATTCCTCTTCATCTTAGGTGTGACAGTATAGTAATAACTCTCTATCTTGGCATCATGTTGTCCCTAATATGGAGAGAACTTCTGGGGAATTACAGTGGTGCCATCCTTCCATGATCCTTGCCTTTGTGTACTAACGTGCTCAGGGTTGTGCCTGCACTCCCATCTACTGCTAAAATTAATTGTCACTATGATCATGGTACACAAATCTGGAAAAGAAGGTGGATCCTGAAAGGGTAATGCACGAAAAATGACAATTTGTCAAAGTTAAAAGTTAAAGTTAAAAGTTAAAACTTTACTACTCACTGTTTCTGTAGAAGCCAACAGTTCCCAGATAATTTGTGTTTTCATGGTGAGTGGCATCTTCTTAGGAGGTATTTCGGAGCTTTCCAGGTTTGTGACCAATAGATTTTTCTTGGAAGTAGGACGTGCTGGAAGTAATATGCCAAGTACTATGAATTCTCAGAAGATCAGTATTGTTCTTTGTCATTCATATTGGACTTGTCAACTTATTCCTGGGGACTAGAGCCATCCCCTAAGCACCACTGAAAAAAAAGAGGTGCAAATACAACCAGAAGCTTGAATTTAAGTCATAAAAAACATACTGGTTTGTTGTTATTGTTGTTGTTATTGTAGGGTAGAAAGGAGGGTCTAGCTGTACTAATAATTAAATTCCCATTACAAAATTCATTGTCTGGACTTCCAGCTAGTTTCTTATATATAGGATGGGAAAGATTTTATTAGTTTTAAATGAAAGAAAACTAATTAGTGTGATTTGTGCACTATACGCTGATGCAGTCAAACTATTTTAATATCAATTAAATATTTTAAAACAAAATGCTTTGTCAAATTAAAGATAATTCTGTTAAGAAAGAAATAGACAAATTTATCTCAGTTCCTGATTAGACTTCTGAGTTTATCCTGAAGTTTATTTATTCTTACTTTTAACTTTAAAATTGCCAAATATCATCTCTAACAATCAAAGTTGTAACAAAGGCATCTTCAAACTAAAGGCACAGGTTTCTTTGTAATCATCACTACAGATTAACAAAATGATAGTAAATAAGATGTCTTGCATCAGTGCATCCATATTATACAGAAGGGCAAGCAACCCTAGTATTAAGAGAGGTTCCCTCAGGAGAAGAGTCTCTGATTCAGTGATTATGCTCAATATAGTAAAACTGAATTACTTTAATCACTAAATAAATTACCAGAGTTAGAGTTATAATGAAAATTCAGGGTTGAAGATAAGGAGCTGGAATAGCAAAGAAAGAAGCTAAGTGAAGTTAAAGCAAAAGGGAGCAATATTAGTGGTGTGTTTGAAAAGGACTAGCTGCCCTGGCTAAGACTTACAGTCATGGCATGGGATTTGGTGATGTGTTTCAGCTCTGGGAAGAGATTCTAGCAGTTTCACCAGTGAGTGTTTGACACTTCTAAGACAACAGACAACGTTGATTACTTTAAATCAGATGCAAGTTGCTAGAGAAATCCATGTTATTACACAGAATATTTGTGAAGGAGATTAATGTTCAATTCCCTGCAGCTTAATTGTTTAAATACTTTTTGTGTTGGTGTTATGCTTTCCCACATACTCTCTTATGTGACCGTCACACTTTATACAGTAATGTATCAATGAATATTGAAATGAACAAAAAGGCTAATAAGTAAAAAACTTTGTAAAAGTTGGCATTTATTTAAATGATAATGGTGTTAATTGGGAGGTCTGGAATTAATTCACTGCTGAAGAGTGGCAACATTATTTTTTTTCCCCCCTTATTTTTTTTGTCTTTTGAGATCTGACAGTATGTAATAGTGACTCATATATCAGGAAGACTTCTGCTCTTTTCAAGTAGGTAAAAAAAAATAAAATAAGGAAGCTGCTTTGTGAATAAAATTAATGAGAATAAAATTAATGTGAACATTGATGAAGCAAGCTGGGTGAATGCAAACATATGTAAGTGACTTATAATTATACTTGAGCACTCTACCCTTTGACTCTACCATTCTACAAAAATTCTCACACAAAGTCACTGCACTGTGACTGGTGGTGAAGGTGTCCCAAAGGGAGAAAAATGTCAGGCACTAGACTAACTGTAATATTTTTTTCACCTTCACTACTCTGATGCAAGTCATGAACAATATTCATTTTGATGTCATTGCTATTTTTTATGCTCTATCGTTTCCCCCTTACACTGTCACCACTCAGTTTATGTTTCTTGAATTTGTCAAAGACGAGGCTACAGCTGCAGAAGTAAAGCTGAAACTGCATCTTTTTCTAGCAGATATAATCTCCTCTGCTGCTATGGGAAAAAACCAAAGCTGTTACACTGGACATTTTTCTTTGTTTTGTTTTTTCTGTTTCTCAGTTTTTTGAGTTTGGCTCTGTGGATTTTTCCATGTCTCAGTTAAAGTTGTAGTCATGTTGTTTCTTTAATCCTTTCTTCCTCCATGGAAATGAATTGCATGGGTTTTTTCAATTAATAAGCACTGGATTTATTTTATCTCAAGAGAGACATGTTGCATTGCAGAGCAGTACTGAGCATGTGGCATTACCATAATTTCCTAATTTTTTCTTTGCATTCTTAGATCTAAGATGTTACAGAGGTAATCTGATGCTTATCATCTTCATTCTTAAAAGTCCAGAAGAGATATGGGGAGAGCAATAGAGGGATCAAAAAAAATACAGAAGTGGATTCACATTTGCCTTCTACATCATAGAGTTTACATGGGGTCAAGGAAATAATATGAATGAAATCTGTTGATACTTTATGATGATTCTGAAGACAAATCTCCAGGGACACAGATTTCCAGTGCAGAATGTCTGAAATTTAGGTGCTGAACCAGGAAGGAGGATGAAGGACACTGTGGTGCACCATGTCACAGTGGGAAATGGAAATAAGGTCTGCTGACAGATGTGTTCAAGGCCAGGGTGGGGCCCTGAGCAACCTGGTATAGTGAGAGGTGTCCCTACCCAGGGCAGGGAGGTTAGAACTAGATGATCTTTAAGGTCCCTTTCAAACCAAAGCTTTCTAGGTTTCTGTGATTCTGTTTTTACTGGATGGAAGAACTGTATTACTCCTATTTTCTCTGACAATTCAGAAAGATCCATTTAGTTCCTTAGGTGATGCAGAGCCAAAGTGCAGATCTCTGTTACTTCGAGATCTCTTACTGTCAAATCCATAATTAATTTTTTCCATCAGATCTATATTCCTTGCAGTCAGCCACCAAGACACAAGGGAATCTAAGAAGGTACCTCAAAAAGCCCTCTTGTTTCTTCTAACCACTGTTTTATCTTTCTTTTCAATATACAATGCTCATAATATATTGTTTAAATTGCCAGCTAACCTCAGAGGAGGGAGACAGTTTTAGGCGGCACCGTTCTGAGCTTGGAGCATCTCTCCAAATGCCTTAGAAAGTAATGAGGTAAAATGGTGACCATGCTGTGATCCTGGGTACAGTGAAAGCCATTATCATGCAGCAGTGGAGGAGCAAATACACATGCTTGTCTTTAAATCTTTAGGCTGGTGACAGTGTAAATTCAGTGCTGACTGGTCAAAGCATCACAGTATTCACGCCAGAAAAAGAGATGGACCTGACCTTTGCAGACAATCTTATCTTTTGTAAGATGATCAGGGAAACATGAACATCTGTGCTGGGGAGAAAAACACCATTATTACAGTCTGTGCTGGTAGATTACTTGTAGTTAGAATGACTAATAGCAGGATGCCGAGTGACTACATGTCATAGCCTTGGTGGGGTGTGTCTGTTTTATGTTCTTGTTTTTATTGCTTTACTCAAACTATGGTAGGCAAAATAATTCAATTTGTTTGATATCACTGAGTCAGAAACACTTCTTTAGCTACTTATTTACTTCATTTTTTAAACACAGTCATGTGAAACAGAATGAAAGGATTTTAGGAAGAAGTGCATCTATCTCATTTTGTTTTGCACACTCAAGCCATTTGATCCTGGAGCAAATTATCCAACCCATCCTCCCCTATGTCTTTGCAAAAGAGGATGCAGAGCTGAGTTGGGCTTGTAAAATAATAATATAGTTCATGTTCGTGTGTGGGTTGATCAAAATAAATACTTTTTTCTTCTTGGATGATTTTGTGCTGAAAAATGTCAGATCTAATATGATAGTCTGATCTATATGACTCTCATAAAAACTTGAGGTTATTCCAAAAAAGCTATTAAGCTTGACATAGAGTCCTCTGAGATCATAATTTGGCTCATCTTCAGGTGTTGAGTTTTTCCTGCTCCAAAATTCATGAGTGTCATTGACTTGCACAAGATATCTTGAGATTTTTTCTTTAACATAAAATAGAATGTCACAGATATCTTTAGTGGAATATTGGTATGAGAAAGCAAGCTCTTAATCAGTTACTTATGGCCTCCATGTCAAAGGAAGCTTACTAGCAGAAAGATGAGTGGAATAGCTGCCAAAACTCTTAATGTTATCTGACTATTCTGTTTTATACAGTCAAATTCCATGCTTGTTATTCTTTGTCTATATAAATTCTTCTCCCCCCATTTTTCTACAGCAACTAGTTACAATCATGGAGAGTTAATTTATGTCTATACAGGAGGCTGATGTCAACCACAAAAGTGGCTTTAGCAAACTTGTGGATCACAAATATACTCTAGAGCCAATGCCAGGTGTGCTGGGTAACGTTCAGGCATAAAGCAGCACAAGCTGGCCTGGGTTACATCTGAGACACTGAACCTTACATATTCATGCACACTCATATGTGCACACATGATTGCCCACCCTGGGCCTGGATTTTTAATCTTTAAAATCTGGCAACCATGCTGAGCAGCTTCATTTATTGATTGTCCCACTTGTTTCCATCTGGAAGAGACCCAGGAGGGTAAACTGAATGGAAAAAGCTTTATCTAATGGAAAGCTAAAACAAAATATTGATAATGTTCCATCAAGAAAAGTTTACATTGAAAATCTATTTTCACTTTTGTTTTGCTAGTAAACCAAATATTTAATTGGCTTTGATCTCCTCTCACTTTTTT